>JAVJIF010014944.1:0-78748 GCA_038442645.1 Agave tequilana
TACCGCCTGCTGATGGGGAGTCGAAATGGTCGTTTGGCCTACGGGGCATTGTTAGATCTGCCCAGGTTCCTTCTGTCCTTCTGTCAGAATGGCTGCTTTACTGCCTTGTTCGGTACCTGGCTATTGTCCTTCTTCTCCAATCCCTAGGCCATAGTGAGGACTTGGGCGCACACTTCAATTATTGCTGTTTGCATTCTACCATTCTCTAGAGTTACCCATATTAAGTTGTCACTCACTCCACTGGAACCGCCATAGGAAGTACGAAACCGCTACGATCTCCCGGTCTGTCTATGTCTGAGTTGGTTGAAGGAATGACGGAAAGAAGCTGAAAGGTAAAAGATAGAAGGGTCTCAGGATCCAGGAAATAGATTGCGAGGAAGAAATAGATAATGTCGCACTTGCTATTGGAATGTATATCCAAACTCGTGCTCTCCAGTTGTAAATTAATATATCATTAATATGCTGACTGGTTGTACTGAAGATGTGAGAGCCTAGGCTCTGATGCCACCCTGTAACACCCCGATGCCGTGGGTACGGAGACTTTACTGCGATGTATATATGCAGGATGAAAATACCCTCACATATATACGCTAAGCATCAGTACATGAAAGAATCAGAGTGCAGAAGCACAGTAGTAATATACATTCTAATAGAAAGTAAAAGTACATAGTTATTACCGAGAGTGATATAATATTACAGGAATATTACACCACCAGAGGATACAAAAGTACGATTTATAAAGAGACATACATAATCAAAAGCTGAGAGGTGCTCACAATCAGCAAGAGGAGTCTCGAGAGCTAATTAGGAGAAGAGCTAGGAGGAAGAGCTACGGTGACGTCCAAGCTTCCGCTGCGCTACTCTGATCGTCACGGAAGGATCCGCTATGCTCCTCGCTCCAAAATCTGAAAATACAGGTCCAGGGTTGTCAGATGCAACCCAACGAATACGAGAGATGAGGCCAAGTGGCTTGCATATCAGGCACACATGTACATGAAAGGTGTATCGTGAATATAAGCAAATATGAACATGAAATGAGACAGTAAGTAGAGTAACTATGGGGAAATCAGTTATACAACACTAAGCCATTTGTCCCAAGTATTTGGGGTAGGCTATATGAACCAAAAGAGATTACGCCGGATCGGGCAGATGGATCAACTTTCTCCACTTATTCCTATCGAGCAATAAGTCTTCACTAAGACCTTTAGCCTCTATAACTTATCGTATTTCCTCCATCCATGTTTTCTTCGGTCTTCCCTGCGCTCTTTTAACTTACCCTAAATTGATACGCTCTACTCGCCAGACTGGTGCATCTGAAAGTCTACGTCACACATGACCAAACCATCGTAGGCGATTTTTTCTCATCTTTTCTTCTATAGAGGCTACACCTATCTTAGTACGATATCTTCATTTCTCACCTTATCTCTCCGCGTGTTACCACACATCCAACAAAGCATGCGCATCTCTTCTACACTCATCTTCTGGGCATGATATCTCTTTATAGCCCAACATTCTGTACCATATAATAAAGTTGACCTAATAGCAGTCCGATAAAATTTTTTCCTTCAGTCATAACGAAATATTGCGATCACCTACAAACTCCTGTTGCGCTTTTCCATTTCAACCAGCCGGCTTAGATCTTATGGTTGGCATCACTATCGATCTCCCCATCCTTTTGGATAATAGAACCTAAGTACTTAAAATGACTGCTCATCGGTATTTCTTACCCATTTAGTCTCACAATACTATAATATCAGATTCCCTATTTACTGAATTTATACTCCATGAAATCAGTTATACAAACCGAAATTACCGATCTGTGAGATTAGTACGTTGAAGGAATAATCCTAACAAGAAAGCCCTCATATATATATATATATATATATATATATATATATATATATATATATATATATATATATATATTATATATATATATATAATATATCTACGCCTCACGTCACTGTAATCTAAGTTTATATAACTTGAGTTGCCTTCACAATAATAGAATAAGGAAACGGTATGAAAACCCGAAAATAAGCAACTCAAGTGATTCAACAAAGTAGATATCATATGTAAGTGACGAGCAGGATAATGTATTGTGTCAAAGGTCTCACATGTATAGATCAAGTACGCCACTAATCAGATGTCAGTAACATGTTATTATATTATTAAGACTCGTCCGATTTGTATACATCGATATGCGTCCCATTCCACATACCTTCGCATACAGACCAAAGAGTAAGTTATTGAAAACTGATAGAGTTCAACGAACCGTGCTTAAAATTGGTCTCATACATGCCCTGGACAACGACCAAGGAGTATCCAGAGATGAACCAGAACATACCGCTAGGTACCTGGGACTTATTGTACGCCTGAATTGGAGCAAGGTATTGCTACATCCACAGGAATAGGCCCAGGGGCTTGTTGCGAACCTGGAAGGAAGTCAGAGGAGTAGGGGTACCAGCATACCCACGGAAATACTTGGTGGCCTCCAAGTGAATCCCAAGAGTGTGGCCGCGCGACACTTAAGACCATTATAAACATGGATACTATATCGGTACTCTTCAGTTTTTCCCATTACAGTGTAAGTTATCTAATTATTACAATTGTGTCCATAATGATCAGTCTACGAGAATTAATAAGATTGTTATAACAGGAGGAACATGTTAAATATAGGAGTACAAGAATTCAGGTATATGACAGGATAACAAGTGTCAAGTCCCCGTAAAATAATAATCATGTGTGGATAATAAGTGTCAAGTCCCCGTAAAATGATAATCATGTGTGGGCAATGAAATACAGGTGTCCGGTGTAATAATATCTAGTCTTGCGTTACAATATTAGGTCAAGTGTATCAATACCAAGTATCAAGTGTCATGTATCAGGTGATAGCATGTCAATTGTCAGGTGTCAGATATCAAGTGTCAGGTAATTAACATGTCCGTGTCAGGTAAGTTGAATACTGAGTCACAACATCATAGTCAGGTAATCATCCGGCCATGTAACATGATATAGGAGGACAGTATAATTTAACATTTCAAACTCTTCACAACCATATCTTATAATAATAAATTAATCTATTAATTAGCTATGTAAAGCCAAGCGAAGCGAGAGCATATCTAGGCATATCTAATACAAGTATAATACCAGTTCAATGGGTTATGATAATGATCACAAATGAATAACAATATATAGGCCCGACCGTAAATAATAATACAAGCCCAAAGGGATCGCAAGTAACCAAGAATTTATACTCGCATAACATGCATCAAGCCCTAGAATAGAACTCGCAACACATGAAATAGCATGAGAAAAGCACTCGCAAAACATTTAGTAAACCCTAGAATAGAACTAGTAAGGAATGAAATAACACAAAGAAAGTACTTACCTAAAACCACACAACGCCAAGTAATATCCGAAAAATTTGCGAATACCATGCGCACGCACACTGAAAGAGGAGAGAGGAGATTCAGAGAGAATAGAGAGAGAATAAAAGAGAGCTAGAGAGAGTGAGAGTGACGTGGGGGGAGGGAGAGAGTGGTGGCTAAGGAGAGGGTAAATTGGAAAATAAAAGAAGGGTATAAGAAAAGAGAAATAAAGAAAGAAGGACATGAAAGGAGATAAAATAAAAGGAAGGAGAAGGAGGAGGGGGAGGTGACAGCGGCTCTGGCCGTCGCCGGCCAGGGAGCGGCAACGTGCCGGAGGGGGGCGGCGCGTGGCCTGTGCCCGGGAAGGAAGGGGGTGGAAGGGTTTGGGTTGGTGTTATTGGTGATGTTGTTGTGAATGTTGGTGTGGTGGTGGTGGTGATGGAGAGGTTGTGGTGTTAGGGAGTTGGAAGAAGAGGTGGAGATGGTGGTTGGGTGGTGAAAGTGGAGGAAGTGGTGGATTTGAGGGTGAATTTGAAGGAGGAGGTGAAGGCGGTGGTGATGAGTTATAATGAAATTAGAGAAGGGAAGATGGTAGTTGAAGAGGAGAGGGGGTCTCGAGGGAGTGGCGCCGGCCTCGGGGAGGGGCGGCGGCTGGGTGGCGGTCATGGGGAAGGGAGAGGAGAGGAGTTGGTGGGAGAGTAAAAGAGATAGATGAAGAGAATGAGAAGAAAGAAAGAAAGAAAGGAAAGAAAAGAGAATGGGGAAGGGAGAAGGGTTTGTGTACAGTGGAGGAGGAGGGGTGTGGGCGGCTGCCGGGTAAGGGGGGAGGCAGGGGAGCAGGTAGGGGAGAAAGAAAAAGAAAAAGAGAGAAAAGAAAAGAAAAAAAGGAAAAAAAAAAAGAAAAGAAAAAGAAATATGAAAATAATAATAAATAAATACATTATTAAATAATTAAATTAATCGAATAACATGGGAGTATTAAGTAGAGGAGTTGAGAAGGAAAATGCAAGAAAAGAAAGGAAAGAAAATAATATTATTATTTAAACCGGGTAAAAGTTGACTATTCCAGAAATGTTCTCAAAAATTCTCAAAAATAGAAAATAATATTTTAAGGTACATGGTGAAATCAGATTCAAAAAATTCAATCTTTTTTTAAATTAAAATCTTGAAATCCACCGGTAATACCGGTCGACACAAACAGGTCAAATTTTGGTAAATTCAGAAAAATCTCAAAAAATGCATTTAGATAGAAAATAAGATTTTAAGAAGTAATGTGAAAGCCGTTTCTAAAATTTAAACTCCGTTCGAAAACTAAAAAATCTGAGAATCGGTTAGCCATACCGAGCGACACCGGTTTTGAAGATTTTGTAGACTAATTCTGAAAAATTTCAGAAAATCATGAAAAATCTAAAATATTAGAAAATAGTGTTTGAAACTAAAATCGGTCAAATCAGACTATCAGAAAGGTCAAATCGGGTAGTACACGTCCCTGGTCAGACCAGGGCTGACTCAAAGTCTGAGAATCCAAATTCGATACCAAATAATATAAATAATCACAAACCAAAAAAAATATGGGAAGAAAATTGAAACGATACGATCAAAAAATCGGGACAAACGTCGATACGTATCTAGGTACGTATCCCAGGAACGGGGTGCTACAGATACGGATATCCGCGAATAACCACATCCGTATCAACACCATTTCTTATGAAATTTTCTATCCTGACGAATACAAATACGAATATAGATAAAGATTTTGAAAATGTTTCAATACAGATTCAGTTTCCTTTTTAAAATCCGGATAAAGATGCAGATATCCACATATATTGATCTATGAATATCCACAAGATAGCGTCGACCCTTCGCTAGAATGGTCATCTATCATTCTTACAAATTTTTCTTTTTCGACTTAGTTATTTATAATTCAATTAAATAAACTTACTTGCTTCTCGCATTTCTTAAGTTTACATAATACTTTGCTATTGCATAAATTATATATTTTTTTAGTTAAGATAATAGTGATACGAGTATATCCGTTTTCCTCATATTCAATTTGTATATGCATTTTATCCCGCGATGTCTAATTATGAATGAGAATTTTTCTTATCGAACAAATATGTATATCTATGTTTCCAGAGGAGAGTTGAAAGTAGATACAGATATGATAAATGTTATAACGAACTGACGACTTGACTGTAATTAAAAATTGCCAGCGCTTCATCTGATCTAGATCTGGTACTTGCAAATTACAACTCAACGGCCACGTGAGGACCACCTTCCACACTTCTCGGTGACTTTCCGTTGGCACGTGGGGGGCACGTGGCGGGAACAAGGACACGCTCCTTCTAGAAGTATAAAAGTAGAAATTAAAGGGATCGGATCTGTCTGTTTGCAAACTTGGGGAGAGAGAGAGAGAGTTAGTTCTGAGAGATGGAGAAGCTACCAAGCGAGCTGTGTCTCAAAGTCTTCCACCTCTTGGATCATCACTCTCTTGCTTCCGCTCTCCAAGGTCTCTCTCTCTAAATTTGGTTTTCTTTCATTCATTGGGTCAAATTTTGATTGGAGCCTTGTCAGATTTGCAAATTTGATTAAATTCAGCTTTCTCAGGTAGTTGAATTAGAGATACATATGGGTTTTCTTGGCTCAGTAATTTTTGGATAATTATGATTATATTTAGAGAGAATTAATTGTATCACAGTAACATTTTGGATGATAAGGTAATGTATGATACATTCTATAGATCTAGTGAATTTATAATTATGAACATAATTATTGGATTAATTTCATTAACTAAATAACCTGAATAAAAGCATCAAAATTAGGCAGGGTTTTCAGTCATTATTAACTTTGATTCCACCAAAATTAGGTAGGGAGTCATGGGTGGTTGATTTAATCCAAATTGTAGAATTTAGCCCATATTATATCTTCACTGGTCGAGTCACCTCTTGCTCATAACAATTTGTCACCAAGTTCTTTTTTATATATTTCAGAATATTATCAGTCATACTGACACAAAAACTGAACATCGAAAATATATCAATCACACTGAAACGAAATTGATTTTTTGAGAAATGATTTTCAGTTTTCATCTCGCATGTACAGTCCATGGATGTCTTCCTTGTTGGGTAGTCATTGGGCATCCAAGTAAACAGGCTCAACAATTTTGCTGTGTTTGAAACTAGTTTGCAGGAAGTGGAACATACTGGCTTCTGAGAATGTCCTGTGGTGCAACCTTTTTAAGGAAAGATGGGGAGGAGATCGGGCAGCATTTTTTGCACCGCATGATGCAAGATCCTGGAAGGATGTCTACATAGCGCAAGACCGATGTGATCGTTCGGATTGTAAGTCATCACTTTCCTCACATTCAATTTCAAAGCCAGTGTTGAATTTGTTCACCATCGGATGAGTAAAAATCAAATTGAAATCATGAAACAGCCGGGAATACGAATTTGGGACCGCTATTAAATTCCATAACCTGGATTTGTTAGGTTGAATCGTCCCTAACTTTAGACGAATCAAAAACAAATTGAAATTATGAGCAACAATCGGGGAGTTCCTGCATTTTCTATAGGTCATTATAATTATCAGTTGCCTTGAGTTTGATTATTCCCTTATTTTTCTTGTTCAGTTTTTCTTAAGTTGGAGTACCATGTGGCCTTTGTTGAAATTGTATCGGGTTGAGACTGAATCATTGAGGCAAAATAATCTTACTAATAAGATGCTGCAAATCACATTCTACATGTGATTCTCCTGCATCTGAGGATTTAAATAGATCGAATAGAGAACATTATAGATACTGGTATTAACACATTATATCCATTTCTTGTAGTGGAGAAAGATGTATAATTTTCATGTATTGAACTTAGAATCTAAATTTGACAAAATGAATCAGACCCCAAATATGGGATACTTGCCACATATTATTGAGTATAGCTGATAATTTAAAAGAAAAATGATTTAACATTTTATTTTGGACTTCTCTTGCATTACCTCTAGTATTAAATAGACTTAGATCAATATGCACGAAAGCACAGTCTTGGATTCTCAAAAAAATAATGAGTTATTTGGATATTTATTTTGAATATCTCAGATAGAGTTTACTGTTCAATGTATGTATCAATATATTAAGGGTTTTTTTGATGTATACCCCCAAATATTTGAAATTTTAAAATTTATTCCCCAAATCTTTCATATTAGAAATTTACCCCTCAAAATCATACCACTTTTTTAAAATTACCCTTTACTGGTAAGATCTATTAAATTTTGAACAATCTAGTGTTAATTTGGCTCTTTTGTTCCTAAACCCTCATTTTTTTTTTATTTTGATTCATCACTAACTCAAACAATCAGCCCAATAAAAAACACCATGTTCTCATTCTTAGACCTAAATCAGAAACAACACCATGTTTTCAAGTCGAACTCGTGAGTTCATTGGTAGGGATCTTCTTCCCCATCTCGCCGTCGATGTTCATCTCGTCGATGTGGAGAGCATGCAGCGCATCTCCTTGAAGTGAGACCCAAGCTAAACTTCATCTTCACCTTCAAACTTTAATCACAGACTCCCCATTTTGAGCTGTGCCTTATTTTTGAGTTTGAATTTGTTATGAGTGCCAGATTTTTTGTGACTCAGAGAGAGGCTGTCATTTTCTTTTGGTTTTAATAAAAGTTAAGTAATCTGGGAGTTTGGATTGGGTTTAAGTAAATATGGGGCTTAGTGTTGATCTACTTTTATTCAACTCAACAGAATATTCTCTTTTTATTCCTTTATAGTAAGGGTAATTTTATAAGATGACGTGATTTGGGGGGTAAATTTCTAATATGAAAGATTTGGGGGCTAAATTCTAATATGAAAGATTTGAGGGTTGAATTTCAATATCTTGAAGATTTGGGGGGTATACATCGAAAAAAACCCATATATTAACAGACCGATTTTGGATTTCCATATTTGTCTATTACGGATGTGAAGTCGGATTAATTGGGTTATTTGTAGCCATTTACATCCCTGCCTTTATATGTGCATGATGTTGGCTAACCAAATAAGAACACAAGGTCAACTGAATCAATATTTCCATTTGCTCATGTATTTAGTGTAATTAGATAAATTGATTTGACCTTGGACGGGTCTGCTGATAATTGAATTAAACTATTTTTCATATATTATTTACTTGATTAATTTTATGAGAGCTTCTCAAACTATGAACCCAAGTTCTTTCGCACCGGGAGAACAAGATTCACAGTAAGGACTCTAAGACTTTGGAAGATATCTCGAAAATCAAGACTTTGACTAACTAGCATACATGTTTTAGTATGGGATATGAGTCATCTAAAATTTCTCGAATGTTTGGAATACGAAATGATGTTATAGCATACATTAATACAGTAATATGACCCCAAAAAGAAATTGATAATTTATTGGATACAATCAGTGGTCAATATACTTTGTACAGTTGTGCATGCATGTTCCATTTTATGTTTAAATTCTCCAAAAATAGGTGAAGGAACATAAATAAGGACTTTAACATGTGGTAGGCATGAAGCATTTAAGAATTTGAGCCAATAATTGAAGCTCGTGTAAATCTTAGGATATTGCAAGATAAGATAGATTTTGCAATATGCAGTGTCCTGAATTAATAAAAAGAACATGAGAAAAAAATTCAGCTTAATTTGTGGTTATGCCAGAATTTACATTTGCCTAAAGATTGAGTAGCCAAATTGGTTTTCGGCCAAAAGATGCCCATAAGAGTGAAGTTGAGCTTCAATTGTTAGACTTATTATGTTTTAAAGTAATTTATTTTGGGCCTAATCAAGTCAATGGATATTTGCACCCGCCCCACTTAACCTATGTTGTTTGACCCAATAAAGAATTGATCAAACCTAAATGGTTTGAGTCTAGACACGTTTTCAATTACACTTAGCCATGAGTGTATTTAATTAGAATGTGGACTCATCTATACGTGTGGAACTCGTGTTAAAATCAAGGGCTTAGATCTATGATGAGTTGAACTAGGATTTCTTGATGCTATATATACCATGAGTAGGGTTCCCTCTCCACCAACAACAATAACCATCTCTCTCTTAGAGGCTTCTCATCTCCTCTAAGGATAAAGAAGAGAACTTGGTGGCTGGAGAGAAGAATCCTCTCCCTCAACTGCGGCGTCCTCGAGATTGTGCAACCTTCGACATACTCTTCCTGATGGAATCAGGTATGCCTAAAACACTCCTTCTTTTTGATCATGATAAAGAGGCTTACAGTATATGTGTAGATCTTGTATGGAATAAATTTAGATCTAACAATTGGTATCAGAGCCACCTCTTTATCGGATCATCGGATATAAAGTAAATCTGTTGATCTCGATCTATCAAAGTTACAATCAATCTCTTGATTTAATTCAATAAAGATTATTTTTTGTGTCACAAATAATTGAATTAAATGGAGATGATTAAATTAAATTCATGTATATATATATTTTTTATGGTTTAAATCTGTGTGTTATTATTTTTTGTTTGATTAAAAAAAAGGATTTTAGATGCATGCGCTGGAAGCACCAGCGCATGCGCATGCATCCTTGTGGACACCAAGGCTTGCATGCATTATGTCAGTTTTTTTTAATTAAAAAAAAAAAGAATCAGAGTAAGCGCCTGCAAGGGCGCCTGCAATACAGAGCAGGCGCCTGCAAGGGCGCCGCCCTGCGAAAATATTTTTTTTCTTTTCTTGGGAGTTAAGGTTTCCTTAATTTGGCATTGTGAGATTGAATAGGATTGAATTTTTTAATATAGATACAAAATTTAAATCTAATAAGGAAACTCATTTAATCTATTCTTAGTTGTTCTAACATTAAAGCTAATTGGGTTTTATCCAGTTTATTTAAACCCGGCCTAATAAGAAAGGAAACCAATAACTTAACCATTGCGGGGTCGGGTCTGATTCAGACCCGATAAGCACTGTAGACCCGTTTTACCAATAGAAACTTCAATTAGCCGTTACGGGCTCATACGACCTCTGTTTTGGGCATGTAAACAGCCGTTTCGAAGCTTTTGACGAGCACTACAGTATTAAAGGAACTATACATGACAAAACAGTATTTAGTTGACATAAAGAAGGCATTGAAGTGTTTGTTTATCATGGTTATTTGTACCCTTACATGCTTCCGCTTTATCATCAATATTATATTGCTTATATTATCTTGCATGATGAATATTGATGTGTACTACAGTTAATAACACACAGATAAAGATATATACATGTTCAAGCTAAAGAATTTATAAAAGAGCTTATTTAATTGCGTATGTAGTTCATGCGGACAATAGCCGGCCCAAGGAAGACTATTGTTTGGCCGAATTATGTACGGCTTCGGATACTTGATGTGGATAATGCAAGTGGGAGAACCTTGATGTGTGGTAATCGGCCCAAAGAAAGGTTGTCACACTATTGGCCCATATTGCATTACCCTCATTAACTAGTCCGATGGCGGAACAAGAATCCAGATGTATAAATTTGTGTGGCCCATGCGTGTGGCAATCGGCCCAAAGGAAGGTTGTCATTATGGCCGGGTCATTACATATATTATATGGCCAATATAGATTACTTAAACTTTGGGACCAATCCTATAAAGTGACAGTCGGCCCAAAGGAAGGCTGTTCTCTTACATAGGACCTAGACTTTAGGATATCTATATTGGGCCAGTACAGTGTTGGCATATAGAGACACAACTTTTTCTGAAAGTTTAACCGGCAGCTCTATCGGTTAGACTGGTTGCATTTTCTGAATTTCATTTTTTATAGCTATTACAGTAGAATTTTATTAAATGCAATGTTTATGTTAAACTGACGAGAAATTGTACACTTATGTAGTTTAAATTGAATGGTACAAACTTTAAGAAGTGGTAAGACCATGTAAATGATCGTTCTTGAATTCATGCACCTAGAGTACACCTTAAAGATTGATGGATCTCTACTATCACTAATAAAAGTTCAGTAAAGAAAAGGTCAATTATGGTAAGTGGGAGAGATCTTACAAGATGTGTCTAATGGTCATAAAGTACACTATTCCTATAACTATTAGAAGTGCTATGCCCGATAATGTCAGTGCTCACTTAGCATCCAGGGTAAACTTCTAATAAGAAAAGGAAAAGTGAAACTAAAGGGAGGAACATAAACACTACTACAGTGGCTAATCCTAAGTGGCAAAAGTGCAGAAAAAGTAGCCTAAGGTCATTGCATACTTCTTCTATAAGAAAGTAAGCCACCTTAAGTAGGAATGCATAAAATATCAGAAATGGCTATTTAGCGGGTATATCTCATATTTATGTTTGTTTTGAGATTAATTTAGCTTTAGTGTCACTTTATAAATTATGAATAGATAATTCACATAAGCAATTCAATGCGGAACTTCCAAACCCAAAGGAGGCCCTGCCCAGCTGAGCGATACGTATACATGGGTGATGGAAATAAAGTTGCAATTAAAGTTGTTGGAGTTTGTAGGCTTAAATTAGATTCTGATTTTTTTTTGTTTTAGATTTGGATGAGACTTTATATGTACCGTCCTTTTAGGCGGAATCATATTTCTATTTCATTTGTTAGACCGATCTAATTTTACTGTCACTCTTGATAATGAAATGCTTAGTCTACTTTTCAAATCTAAAGTTGTTGGTACTAGAATTCTGATTGATGGCTATATAAATTGAAACTTCATGCTTTATATACTGAATCCCTATATGTGAATAACATAGGCACTAAGCGAAAATTAATTAAAGAAACATTAGAAAGTTTGGTACTAGACGAAGTTCAGGTGTCTTAATTTGGTGTATACAGACATTTGTGGTCCATTCCCTACAGCTTCTTGGAATGATCATGAATATTTCATCACTTTTTATAGACAATTACTCTCGTTATAGGTACCTACACTTGTTCCATGAGAAATCCCAATCATTGGACATGTTTAAAGTCGTTAGATCTGATCATGGTGGTGAGTACTATGACAGATATGACGAATCAGGTAAATGTCCAGAATCATTTGTCAATTTCTGAAAGAGTGGTATTATCGCTTAGTACACCATATCAGGGACACCTCGTCAAAATGGTATTGCTGAGAGATAAAATCACACACCAAAGGATATGGTTGGGAGTATGACAGCTCACACTACTCTACCAAAGTCATTATCTAGTGAAGCCTTAAAGATGGTTGTCACCTCTTTAATAAAGTACCTAGTAAAACAGTAACTAAAACCCTATATGAGTTATGGACTGGGAAATCTCTCAGTGTTAGGAATCTTTATGTTTGGGGTTGTCCAGCGGAAGCTCGGTCATATATACCATATGAGAAGAAGTTGAACTCAAGGACAGTTAGCTGTTTATTCGTAGGGTATTCTGAGAGGTATAAAGGCTTTAAGTTTTATTGTCCCTCCACTAAGAACATAAAGACAGATTGCTAAATTTTTTTTTCTGAGAATATTCAGAGCAGTGGGAGTCAACTACATAAAGATTTCATATTTAAGAAAGAACATATTGTTATACTCATGACAATTGTTCCAAATGATAAAGTAGTTGTTCCACTTCAAGATGAAAATACAGTTGCATCCTTACAAGATAATATACAGTTCATCCTGAAGTAGATCATGCTGGTGAGGTAGAAACTGAAAATTCTCAATCACAAGTGTCTAGAAGATCAACTAGGAAGAGGAGATCAGTCATTACAAATGACTATATAGTTTATCTCTAATAGCATGAGTTTGACATAAGGCTAGAGGATGACCCCACATCTTTGAATAAGGCCAAACTCAACATTCACTCTACTAGTGGTCAAATGCCATGAAAGATGAGTTAAAATCCATAAAGGACAATGATGTTTGGGATTTAGTAGAGTTGCCTGAAGGAAAGAAACCGATTGGTTATAAATGAGTATTCAAAATTAAGCGGGATTCGAAAGGTAATGTCAAAAAGGTATAAGGCACATCTTGTCACAAAGGGATTCACTCAGAGAGAGGGCATTGACTATAAGGAGACTTTCTCCCTGGTTTTCATGAAGCATCTTTTTAGGATTATTATTATGGCACTGGTGGCTTACTTTGACCTGAAGTTATACCAAATGGATGTTAAGATTGCCTTTCTTAATGGTAACATTGAGAAGGAAATCTGTATGGTGCAACCAGAAAGTTTTAAAGTGAAGGTTTCATAATATTTGGTTTGCAAATAAAGAAATTCATTTATGGTTTAAAGCAAGCATCTCGTCAGTAGTATTTGAAATTTGATCAAGTAATATCCGATTTTTGATTTTAAGGAAAATATAGTTGATCAATGTATTTACCATAAATTTAAAGAGAGTAGACTTATATTTCTTGTGCTGTATGTGGATGACATTCTACTAGCAAGTAACGATATGGTTCTTTTACTTGACACTAAGAGTCTTCTCTCAAAGAACTTTGAGATGAAAGATCTTGGAGAAGCTTCTTTTGTGATAGGCATCCAGATTCAACGTGACAGGACACGTGGAATATTAGGTTTATCACAAAAGCCCTATATCGATAAGGTGCCAGATAGATGTGGCATGAAGAATTGCTCTAAGGGAGATAAGTTGAGTTTACTCTAATGTCTCAAGAACGATCTACAGAAAAGCAAATGAAAGACATTCCATATGCATTGGCGGTTGGAAGTCTGATGTATGCTCAAGTTTGTACCCATCAGACATAGCATATACCGTTGAGAAACTTGACAGAAACTTGATCAATCATGGGATTGATCTCTGGAAGACTGTCAAGAAGGTAATGCGATATCAATAAAAGACTACATGAAATCTGATCAGTTGCAGCTGATTGGATACACAGATTCAGATTATGCTGGATGTATCGACAATAGGAAGTCCACTTTATTTTACATTTTTCTTATTGTAAGAAGATTGTGGATTTAGTCAAGAGGCCATTACAGCTACACTGTGACAATAAGAGCTATAAAGCTCTACTGCAATAGTGACAAGAGTTCAGCAAAGTCAAAGCATATTGACATCAAGTTTCTTGTCATCAATGATAAAGTTCAGAATCATATTTTGTCTGTTTGATAGTGATGACACTATTCTTAACATTACAGATCCACTCATTAAAGGACTTTCACCTAAAGAATTCTTAGAGCATATTGCTCATATGGGGATGACTAGTCATTATGATGTCCTGATTTCGTGGGAGTGGATAATTTTATGTAACAGACATTATTTCTAAGTGCACTTTATGGATATTTGTTGATTCTGATAAATAAATTTATAACTGCTTTTCCTAAAGTTTACTTTTGCGCATTTGAGTTTGTTGAATTAGCAGTTAGACTCGTTGGAGTCATAAAGTGAGACTCGTTGGAGTTATAAGGCTAGACTCGTTGGAGTCATAAAGTAGAAACCAGTTGGAATTGTACCTTATTTGATCAGAGGACATTTTCATGCTACACGTTCACATTTGATCTATGTCGTTAGGGTTCTGAAACTTGTGATATGGAAGGTCCTACCTCGATTATACAGAAGGTAACGATCGCCATGTTCGGTGGCAGGACACTTAATGGACCAGATTGTTTTGAAACGTGATTTTGTCGGCGATTAAAGTTTTGACGTCATAAAGTATGCATAATATCTATTCAGTATGACTTGCTTGGCCCAAGTGGGAGATTGTTAGACTTATTATGTTTTAAAGTCTAATTTATTTTGGGCCTAATCAAGTCAATTGGATATTTGCACCCGCCCACTTAACCTGTGTTGTTTGACTCAATAAAGAATTGATCAAACCTAAATGGTTTGGGTCTAGACACGTTTTCAATTACACTTAGCCATGAGTGTATTTAAATTAGAATGTGGGACTCATCTACACGTGTGGAACTCGTGTTATAAATCAAGGGCCTAGATCTATGATGAGTTGAACTAGGGTTTTTTGATGCTATATATACCATGAGTAGGGTTCCCTCTCCACCAACAACAATAACCATCTCTCTCTTAGAGGCCTCTCATCTCCTCTAAGGATAAAGAAGAGAACTTGGTGGCTGGAGAGAAGAATCCTCTCCCTCAACTCCGGCGTTCTCGAGATCGTGCAACCTTCGACATCCTCTTCCTGATGGAATCAGGTACGCCTAAAACCTTCTTTCCCTTTGATCATGATAAAGAGGCTTACAGTATATGTGTAGATCTTGTATGGAATAAATTTAGATCTAACATCAATCTGATGTAATTGTGACAATGTTGACTGAAGCTCAAGTAATAAATTTAATTTTAGACTATTTGGGAAACAGGGAAAGAGGCATAATGTTGTTAAAGAGCCACAGTAGTCAAAACACATCCAAAATGAACTTGTTAATGTTTTTTCTTTGTAAACTCAGTATGAAAATTTTCTTCTTTATATATATATATATATATATATATATATATATATATATATTGTTGTGCCCTTGAGCCAATCAAGACACGTACACACATTCTAAGATATTACACATTCTAAGATATTATTTGTTACTTCAGCAAGTGCAATAAATCCAGAATGGTTTTTTGCCCCTGATAGTTGCAACTTGCTACTGATATATTGACTTTATTGTGAACTCGGGAGACGCCCCACGACCGGATCGACTGGGGCGGCACAGCGAAAACTAACCACATGTTCTACTAGGGCAACGAGAAGAAGAGAAAAAGATATTCCTGAGGTAGATAGAAAGCTAACACACAATATAACGTGGTTCCACCGTTCAAACAGATCATGTGTACGTCCATGGGAGAAGGGGGAAGAAACTTTATTAATTTTAGGGAAGTACAGTAAGAATTATTTAAACCTCACGCTGAGAAGATTACAAGCCCTTAATTGCCGCTAAGCGCAAACTCTTCTGGGTAAGCTTCTCTCACGAATCTCTCACCTAGATGAATTACACTCTTAGGAATTACAAATTCATTGGATTACATTGAAGGCCACCTCAAGGGGTTATTTATACATCATAGAATTCTTCTAGTCCTAAAAACACTTCATCAATATGAACAATCACCGTCTCATAATAAAGAAAACTCGAATCCAACTTGAATCTGAAAATAGATCCGAAAAAACTGTCAGAACCGCCATTAGTCGACTAGGGTGGGTACTACTCTGACAATACTAATCGACTACTCTGACAAAATTCGAGAACCCCAACGCTCTGTTGGCCAACCTAATCTACTGTATAATATATTATCGACTAATCCATGTGATTAGTCAACTATACTCAGTATTAGTCAACTGGTAACGTGCACAGCTCCTTGTGCACGTTCATTCTTTGATCTCCACAGTTATGTCTACCTTCATAATGTATTCTAGTCACAATTTCTAACAATCTTTCCCTTAACTTGAATATGTCCAAGTCCGAGAATAGCCACCATGTTCCATGTGCTCGCATCCACGCACAATTGAACAAATTTTGACTTCATCTCCATCTCACTCCCTCTTCATAACCCTCTCATGGGGTTCACAATTTGATTAGGTCGAATAAGTTCAGACCTAATTTGAACTTTATCACCCAATGATTTTCTTGATCCACAGAATTTGCTCCACCATAGGAGTAACGATCTGGACTTTCTTGTTGCGCGTCTAGTCCCAATCTCTCTTCAGGGTACAATTGAATATTCGAGCTTGAAATCATTGTAGTCTCCGATTATTGTACAACCGCCGCTTTTGAAGTCGAGGATAACTGAAATCCACCAACTGTAACATCCGAATTTCGCAACATATACACATTGTTAACACGTTCGGCTTGAAACTTCACATGGGCCTCTTTGGAGACTTCCATAAGATCAGCTTTAGAACTGAAACTGAATCTTTCTCCTTGTAGGGCTCCAAGAGAGTTACGATTATATCTTGAATCGGGAATATGACGAATGCCTTAAAGAGTAGTGATGCATCCATTATGAGAATGAAACTGAATTCCTTCGCCAACCATTTTGCTTGTAGCAGAATTTCCCATGAAAACTTTTCTCTCTTGAACCGAAGTGTGAGAAGAACATCTTCCTCATATGCTGTGAACATTTAGAGTCTATAATTTATCTATCTTTGTTACCAACTGATCTGTCTGTAACAGATAAAACATCGCACTTATCTTCATCTTCTCCAATCAGTTCAGTGACATTAACATCTGCTTGTTTCTTCTTTCGAAGCCAACAATCAGCTCTAATGTGCCCTTCTTGTGACAATAGTTGCACGTCAAATTCTTACGTCTTGAGTTACCCGTGGAGCATCCATTATTACTCATCTTCCTTGAATAATGAACTTGCTCGGAATCATCATGATGAGACTCACTCGTCAACTGGGTATCAATTTTATGCTTGCTGAGCAGATGCTCCTTAGTCTCATTGACCTGGATTGTTAATTTGCTTCCATAAATGATATCTTCCCTAAAGCTCATATATGAAGAAGGTAAAGAACACGGTAATAGAAGTGCTTGATCCTCATCTTCTATCTTAACCTCTATCCTATCTAGATCATTGATAATAGAGAAATATTTTGCAATGTGAGACTTGATAGGTGTACCTTCATGTATACAGAGAATAAAGAAATGCTGCTTCAGAATCAACCGATTCGCCAGCGACTTTTTCAGATAGTGGTCCTAAAGTCGCTCTCACAACGAAGATGATGTTTTTTTATGAAAAACTCATCCAACAATTCGTCTGCCAAGCAAAACTGAATAACCATCAAGACTTTCTCATCCAACTCCTGTCAAGTTTTTTCTTTCGTGTCTTGAGGCTCTCTCTCTCTCTCTCTCTCTCTCTCTCTCTCTCTCTCTCTTTCGTAGTGATTTCTTCAACTCGCTCTAGGTAAGAATGACGTTCATCTTAATCTGTCACCTGCTGAAATTGATGACACCATTGAACTTCTGAATATCGAACTTAATCGCAGATATTTTTACGTTGACCTTGCTCTGATACTAATTGTTGTAAATTCGGGAGACGCCCTTACGACCGGATCGACTGGGGCGGCGCATTGAAAACTAACCACATGATCTATTAGGGCAACGGGAAGAAGAGAAGAAGAAGATATTCCTGAAGTAGATAGAAAGTCAACACACAATATAACGTGGTTTCACCAATTAAACAGATATTGTATACGTCTACGGGAGAAGGGGAAGAAACTTTATTAAATTTTGGGGGGACAAACTTTTTCTTTATCTTTTTCTTTTTCCAAATTCATCTATCACTTGCATTACTTGCATAATCAAGTCTTCTTCTAGGGGATGTTGGGTCATCTTGTCTTCTCTAAAATTAAATTTAGGTTCTTATTGCTTTCTTCTCTAAATAAGTTTTGGTATCTCTTCATGTGGATTTGCTCATCAAAACATTTCTCAAGTGACTATTTTGAATAAATTATTTCATTCTTGACTTCATATCATAAAAAACTCAATTTGTTTTAGAAATTAAAAAAAAAAAGTTGCTCCTAGATACTGGCGCTTTGGTGCTTATCATGTAGATACTGGCGCTTTGGTGCTTAATGTCTAGTTCATTACATGACCTTCTCATGTTTTGCGTGTTTCCTAAAAAATTTCTTGTGTTACCCTCGTTTGTTACTTGAATGACTTAAAAACACACTTTTTATTATTTACATGATAGTCTTATTTTGAATTGCATGAGAATCCTTGCTTCGTGAGTTTTCTCGACATAGAAGAGTTTCTACACTTGGAAGTCTTAAGCTTCCATACTTCCCTGCGAAGAGTGCTTCCAGACCTCTGGGTTCAGAACCCGTTATTTCTAATAAAAAATTGTCGCTTAATCCGATGTTAGTGATTTTCTGCTAAATGAGCTCATACATATATATCGAGCATTGCACTAAACTTATGAAGTATTTTCCTGCTACTGTGTACAATAGGGGCTTGAAGATTATTAGAGAAGGCAGTGACTACTATCTCATTCATCAAGGTGAGATCCAACGATACCTAGGCGGCTCGGGCAAGCCCAAAAATGACTCCAAGGGAGAGGAGAAGCAGAAGCAGCCCTCAGAGATTGCTGAAAGTATCCTCTTCTTCATTGGAGATCTGGAGTCTGCTTGTGCCTGCGCTAAACGTGCATGCATGTAAAGATGGATGCTGTGAATATATATTGTTTGTAGTGAATTATCCCTTCATCTCTCTGGACGTATATTGTTTCTACTGTACTCTCCTGTCCCAACACCCAAATCACAGGTGTTCCTCATTGGTTGTAAATTGCAATATGTATTCTGTTGCTTTGCTCTCATTCTGTGAGTATGATTGAACTGTATATTGTTCTTCCCGTAAATAACAAAGATCATTCATTTGTTGATGTTCGCTATTGTTTTTTTCCCCCTTATATAAAATTTATGGAGGCTTGAATGAGCTTACAAAAGATAAATTTGGTTTTCTCACTCAATTTGTTATGCATAAATGAAACTACTTCCATTAACATTGTTCAACAAATGCTTTCTCATCAATGACAATCATCCCATTCTCATTGGTTTTCTCATTCAAGTTGTAACAGGGCAGCCCAAATTTTCTGTATGTTTCCAAGTCTGATGGCAAAGCAATCCACATTCTCCATTCAGGCCTAGCTCATTGGTAAAAGAGTCAGGCCTAGCTCATTGGTAAAAGAGAGGGGTTCGTCACAGTTATGGGAGGAAGACTCACGATATACTGCCTGCTGCTGTTCTGAACACTAACAGATGGTGAGGTGGAGTTTAGCATTTAAATTTTATGTTATGAAAGATTTGAAGGCAAGGCCAACATCTCCAATTGTAAAAGCAAATAGGGAGCAGTTATTTTGAGCTCTCACTTTCTTCAATCATCTTTACCTACTTCTCAATCAAAAAGTAATTTTGCTTTTATTTCTCATCAATTCTCTTCAACCACTTCTCATTAATACTTTTTAGATGGGAGAATCTAGAATTCAATTCTATATTCATTAAATTCTCTTTCTTAAATTCTCTATCTTTTAGTCTCAATTATTGAAGATATTTATTATATTTTTTTATTACATAGTCTCATCTTGTATTATTTGATTTGTGATATTTTACTTGACTGGTCCTCGCAGTTGTTTAGAAAACAAAACAAATCTTGTGATCTTATGAACCCTCTTGGTGAAGAGGAGAAAGTCCAACTTCGATGAAGGAGGTTGGCAGTTGTTTTTTCTTAGGAAGAAGAGTGAAAATTCAAGCTCTTAGGTTAGAGTTTGTAATAAACCCTTGTTTCGAGTTGAAAGTTTATAGTGAATTTAAAATCTTAGAGAAGAGGACTCTGGTGGTGGTGGTGGATGTAAAGGAATTTTTGAACCACCCTTAAATCTGTATTTTCCTTTCTCTCGCATTTTAATTTCTGACTGTGAGTGCTGATCTTTGCTTTTATTCATTATTATGCACTTAAAACTCCTCTAATTATGCTATCAGACTTTTTGTAATGTAATTGTGGATTCTACCAGCATTTGGACCATTCTGCCAGCATCTAGACCATTCTGCCAGCGCACCAAAGTCTAATTCTGCATTTTATTAGATTTTGGTTTTCAGCCAGAAGTACTTTCAACTTTCAGGATACGGGTTATATCTGCATTCTCACTATCTCTCAAACATTATCACCTGAATGTTGCTGCTGCATATTACTTTAAGTAAGTGTTCATTTTTTGAAGCCGTTATTGCATTATGCCAGTAAACTTTTAGTTCATTTCACCATACTAAAACAACTTGTTCTTGAACAATTTTATGAATTACACTTTTATATTAAAAACCCGATTCACCTCCCCTTCCCTCTTCCTCCTTGGTTCTACACAATCATCTTAGGTTATTAGCCCTAGATCTATATGAAGTTTAGAGGGGTGCTGAACAACCCAAGAAAAACAATTATATAAATAAGTCAAATTGACTCAAGCTATAGGCTAAGAAGGAGGTAATCAAACTCCAATCTTGTTCATTTTATGCAATAACCATAACGTGCCTACATAGCGTTTTCGACAACATATACTGAAGATAAGATAAAGTTAGGATCTCACATGTTCTACAAGATCGAGGTAACCATGTTAGAATAACTACCTAGAGATTGTTAGGATTATGACGTGAATACGTCGTGAAGGTTGATTAATGTCAGATTTGACAGTTTCCTTTTCTGAATCTATTTTGAGTCTGAGTTGGATTCAAGTTTCTTTTATTCTGATTAAAGGTATTTTGAGTCCGAGTTAGATTCAAGTTTTCTTTATTCTGATTGAAGGAGTTTGTTCAGGACTAGGAGAGTTTTATGGTCTATAGATAACCCCTTACGGGTGATATTCAATGTATTCCAAGAGAATTCTATGAATTTATAATTCCTAAGGGTTTATTTCATCTAGGTGAGAAATTCGTGAGAGAAGCTTAACCATAAAGGTTCGTTGTTCTTGACGGTCACCAAAGGCTTATAACTTCTCAGCGTGAGGTGTTATTCTTATTGTACTCTCTCAAAGTTTTAATAAGTTTCTCCCTCTTTCTCCTGTGAATGTACACACGATCTGTTTGATCGGTGGAACCACGTTATATTGTGTGTTGGCATTCTATCTATGTTGGAATATCTTCTTCTTGTCTTCTTCAAGTTACCTTAATAGATCCTGTGGTTCATATCTGCTATGCCGCCCTAGTCGATCCGGCCGTGGGGGCGTCCTCTCTTGAAATCACAATAATTGGTATCAGAGTATACAGATTGTTCCCCAACAATTGGTATCAGAGCAAGGTAACTTGAAGATGTCTGCGATCAAGTTCGATATTCAGAAGTTTGATGGCGTCATCAATTCTAGCAGGTGACAGATTAGGATGAACGCCATCTTTACCTAGAGCGGATTGAAGAAAGCTTTACTCGGGAGGGAGAAAAAGCCTCAAGACTTGAAAGAAAAAACTTGGTAGGAGTTAGATGAGAAAGTCTTGATAGCTATTCAGTTTTACTTGGCGGACGAAATGTTGGATGAGCTTTCTATGGAGAAAACAACGTCCTCGCTGTGGGAGCGACTTCAGGGTCACTATCTGAAGAAGTCGTTAGCGAATCGATTGATTCTAAAGCAGCGTCTTTTTCTTCTTTGCATGCGTGAAGGTACACCTATCAAGTCTCACATTACAGAATTTTTCTCAATTATTAATGATCTAAATAAGATAGAGGTTAAGATAGAAGATGAGAATCAAGTACTTCTATTACTGTGTTCTTTACCTTCTCCATATAAGAGTTTTAGAGAAGCTATCATCTATGGAGACAAGTCAACAATCAAGGTCAATGAGGTCAAGGAGCATCTACTCAGTAAGGACAGAATTGACACTCAGTTAACGGGTGAGTCTCATCATAATGATTCCGGACAAGTTCATTATTCAAGGGAGAAGTGTAATAATGGAAGTTCTACGGGTAACTCAAAACACAAGAATTTGACGTGCAACTATTGCCATAAAAAGGGCAACATTAGATCTGAGTGTTGACTTCGAAAGAAGAAACAACCAGATGCTAATATCACTGAACTGGTTGAAGGAGATGAAGAACAATGCGACGTCTATCTGTTACAGACAGACCAGTTGGTAACAAAGTTAGATGGGTCATAGATTCTGGATGTTCACAGCATATCAGTTCCAATAGAAAGATGTTCTCTTCATACACTTCGGTTCAAAGGGAAAAGTCTTCACGGGAAATTTCACTACTAGCAAGGTTACTGGTGAAGGAACAATCCAGTTTCGGTCTCATGATGGATGCATCACTACTCTTCAAGACATTCGTCATGTTCCCGAATCAAGGTACAATCTCATCTCTCTTGGAGCCCTACATAGAGAAGGATTCTGTTTCAGTTCAATGGTGATCTTATGAAAGTTTTCAAAGAGACCCATGTGATGTTTCAAGCCGAATGTGTCGGCAATGTATATATGTTGTGAAATTCAGAAGTTGCAGTTAGTGAATTGCAGTTATCCTCAGCTTTAAAAGTGGTGATTGTGGAACAATCGAAGACTATGATGGATACGAGCTCCGATGTTCAATTGTATCCTGAAGGGAGATTGAGACTAAGCGCACAACAAAGTAGTCCAGATCGTTACTCCTATGGTGGAGAAAATTCTCATAGATCTTATGTAGATCAAGGAGATCATTGGGTTATAAAGTCAGGTTGGACATGAACTTATTTGACTTAATCAAGATGTGAACCCCATGAGGGGGTTACAGAGAAGAGAGAGTGAGAAGGAGATGAAGTCAAGTTTGTTTAATTGTGTGTGGATGTGAGCACATGGAACATGGTGGCTATTCTCGACTTCAACGTATTCAAGTCAAGAGGGAGTTTGTTTGGATTATGATGTGAATACGTCGTGAAAGTTGATAAATATCGGATTTGAAAGTTTTTTTTTTCTGGATCTGTTTTGAGTCCGAGTTGGATTCAAGTTTTCTTTATTCTGATTGAAGGTGTTTTGAATCCGAATTGGATTCAAGTTTCTTGTATTCTGATTGAAGGAGTTTGTTTAGGATTAGGAGAGTTCTATGGTTTATAAATAACCTTTTAGGGTGGCCTTCAATGTATTCTAAGAGAATCCTATAAATTTGTAATTTCTAAGGGTATAATTCATCTAGGTGAGAAATTCGTGAGAGAAACTTAGCCGCAAGTGTTCGCTGTTCTTGGCGGCCATCAAAGGCTTGTAACTTCTAAGCGTGAGGTATAAGTAATTCTTATTGTACTCCTCAAAGTTTTAATAAAGTTTCTTCCCCCTTCTCCTATGGACGTATACACGATCTGTTTGATCGGTGGAACCACGTTATATTGTGTGTTGGCTTTCTATCTACGTTGGAATATCTTCTTCTTCTCTTCTTCAAGTTGTCTTAGTAGATCTTGTGGTTCATATCCGCTGCGCCGCCCCAATCGATCTGGTCGTGGGGACATCGTCTCCTGAAATCATAACAATTGGTATCAGAGCATACAGATTGTTTCCCAACAAAGATGCCCATCAAGATGCCAATCTCGGTTATCACAACAATAATATCTAATCAATAGTGCATCTGATGAAGGATGAGTCACTCTCACAATATAAAAGCATCAGTTTTCTTGTTCCATAATCAAGATAACGAAAATACGATTCCAACACATCGTGCAACGTGAAAAATAGAGTCCGTATGCAAAAGTTATGATAGTCTTAAGTTTTTGGGGTAGTTCTGCAAATTTATCAGGGGGTGATCCCTAAATTCCAGGCCATTTCTCTAAATCCTGAATTGTGCTGCTTTACATCAAATTTCCTTCTTTTATTAGTTTCTTAATTCTATTAAGATTTTAGAGATCCTAATTATTATTTTGTAGTGTCTTACTTTACTTTCTTTTCTTTTTTTATTAGAATTTAATTCAGAATAAGAGTTTTATTTGAGATTGATTCTCTATAGGAGTGTTTTAGTCGAATTTCGGTAGTTTTAGGATTTTATGTATGAAAAGCCTATATAAAGGCCTAATTTAGTATTTTGTAGGCAGATTTGATTTAATTTTAATAAAATTTCAGCGAGAGTTTTCTCTTCTCTAGTGCGCTAAAGCAGTATCACCGTTCGATTTCAATAATTGCTCAATAACGCTTTCGCGACATCAGTTGGTATCAAAACAAGGTTTTCCCTTCTGTTCTTATACCGACAATGGCTCCAGCGATAACCTTAATAAGGCTTTCATCCAGCGGGTCAATCATATTGAGGAGATTTTATAGAACACTTCGCATAATGACTCCAACATTTATGATCCTTTTCAAGTTCTTTTACTTAAGACGTTAAACTTTGAGGGAGAAAGAGTTGATGCAAGTAAGAAATTTTGCATCAAGGCCAAGCTTACAATGAAACCTATTCATAGTCGGCGATATCACGGATGTACTCTTCATGTTACAAAATCAGGATTTATCGCAAGAGCTAACATCTGTATTTTTCTTTTGGCTTATTCAAAGGTGGAATTCTAGGACGAGCTCTTTTTAAGAAAGAGAGAATGATGAAGGATGAGTCAGTAAATTTGGTTACTTTCACAGTATAAAAACATTAGGTCTCAGACAATCACGATAAGGAAAAGACGATTCCAAATGCACCCTATACCACGAAAAACATCTTGTATGCAAAAGTTATGATAGTTTTAAATTGAGGACTATATGTGCCTTCTGCTACTCTCTTCACGAGATGTTTTCGTTAACAACTTATTCATGAAACGCGGGAGAGCCTAAAGGCTTCACTGTTTATTTTATAAAAAAACATGTACGATTTAACAGACCTATTGGTATATAGGGTTGACATGAAATGTCACTGTTTTCAAATTGGTCCCCATCATCTTGTAGTTGTTGCCTTTTTTTAATCATCTGAGGGGTTTTTGGAGGGACTTACCAACATTACCTGCGCGATGAAGCCCTGGGCACTTAAGTGAAAATAAACGGCGATAAATCAGACAGAATTTTTATTTCTTTTGAGAATAAAAGGCAGAGAAATGCTCTAATCATAATATATATTACTCAAGCCAACTCTCAAATCGACAACGGTGGAAAACGAACCTGGAACCTTCCTCCTAAAACTGAGGAGTGACTGACCCGCTTTCACGAAATCCAATAGATTTTGGTGAGGGAATCATTTTGAATGCTGCAAAAGATGTTTAAATGAGTTGACTGAACTGAGGAATAACATAAACTCAATTTCTTCTCCTATAATTGCTTCTCTCTGTTCCTTAGAGCCATGTTTTACCTCGTCACACAGCCTGCTAGAAAGTTGGCCATCAGCCCATGAAAAGAAGTTAAAAGGCCTGCCTTCAACACTCATGAATCATTGTATAATGAAAAAACAGAAGAGTTGTCATTTTCTTTAAAAAAATCAACAGTGAGCCACCTATGATGATGATGTTGATGTGGCTGGATTGTAATGAGGTCCATGGGCTTTTTTCTCTCTTCCTCAGGTCCCCCCACACAAAGCTACTGTCTTTATAAATGCCAGAACTTAATCTCTCAGATTATCCTTTCCTTTTTAGAGCACAGTGAGTGCTTGGATGGACGCTCTGTCCTTGTAAAGCAAAGCAGAGCAGATGAGATGGTCTCCAACTTTGTGATGGTGAGAAACGAACACAAACAAGCACCAGCCCATACTGTATTTTGTTGTTGTGTATGAGCCTGTACTGTATCTGTAGGCAGGCCGGCATAAATGAAATGAGCTGTATCTAGCTGTAAGTACGTATCTCTCAATGGTGGTTTAGTTCAGGTCTGCTCATGGTTGAATCCATAGTACTGTCTGTTGCAGCTCCAATTTGTGCAGGAAAGAAAGAAGTTGACAGTTCACTGATTCTCATGGTTCTTTCATGTCTCTGAATCAAAGAAGGCAACTAATTCTCTCTAGTCTCAAGATCAAAGATGAAAACAACATGAGCTAATTAGATTTCAGTCTTTTACAAATTGATCATCTGTGAGTTCATCATCCATTAATGTTTCCTTGCTGATTCTTTTGAATTAACCTGCACCAACACAAATCCATAGCAAGTGGATCGAAGGAAGATGTACATGATGGACATGTCAACGCGAGAGAGAGAGAGAGAGAGAGAGAGAGAGAGAGAGAGAGAGAGAGGTGGAATTTTAATTTCTTTTCCTTATATTTGGAGAATATTAGACGGAAATGAAATCCTTATATTTCTTTCCTTTTCAAATGCTCATTTTTAAGTAAGTTCTAATTCTAATATATTTGATCTCTCTTATTTCACGCTGTTTTACAAAATACTACCATTCAGAAAAAAATAAATATCATTCAAAAACATCCAAGAGTATTAGTCCTCTCTAGAAATGTGCAGTTTTACAACCACGTAGAAAAATATTCTATTAATAAATAATATGATTTTTATTGTGCATATTTTCCATTTTTGTTTTTTTCCACCTTTTACTTTTTGATTCAAGTTTGATTCGCAACTGGACCGAGATTTAATCATATTCTCGTCCATCAAAATCAATATTGCCCAAAACGTTCCGTGTTCGTCGTACTGTCTCTTTCGTGTCATATTATGTCATAGATATTTATCTTCACAAGATTTGATTTAATTTGCTTTGATTACGTCACGTAGACAACTTGTCTTTGAGAGTAAAACGAGAAATTAACGTGTGTATGCATACATATATCTGTCAATCTAGAAGCTAGAAAAGGTTACAGAATTTAATAATTTAATGAATCAGATGATAATACACTTCACAAACTCCACATTTGCGAGGGCTCGGGTTGACTCTTTCGCGTGAAGGATCAGATGATGGTCCTTCGCATTATGAGCCGTTCATCACAGTTGATGAACGGCTCGGAATAGAAGAGAGAAAAAAATAAAAATATATTTTGTGAGCCTCACTATAAAATACGTTTTTGTTTCTCTCTTTTCCGGACCGTTCATCAGTTTCGATGGACAGCCCACAGTGCCGACTACTCACTAACTGCATTGTTTTATATACTTCATAAATAAAAGTAAAGAGAAGTGTTGAAAAGAATTCCACCAAACTGACTTTTCTTCTTCAAAACTCTGGTTGACCGGTACCGTGGCTTTGAACCGGTAAACGAACCGGACAGCCCGAACCGGACCGTGGACAGGGTCAGATCTTAAGCCCATGGACTGAACCCAACCGGAGCGCTGCCAAAGTCCCCAATCTTTTTGACGTACCGGTTCTTGCGCTGCTAAAATGACGACGATGATCAGTTTTGGGTTTCGTTGGCCGGTCTCATGTCCATGATGATGATGATGATGATGATGATGATGGATGATGGATGATGGGGCTTGCTCATCTCATCGCCGTGTCAAAGCCTCATGGACATTGGGCATGGACGGATGGACCCAACCTTTGAGTTAATTTTAGCCATTGGATCTAGTTACTTATTTCCAATTTGGTGTGCCACGTCATTTTCAATTTTGGGGCAAAATCTGGGGAAAAGAATTTGGTGGCGCCACACGCGCAATTCAGCAGATAATTAATTAGGAATGAATTAGCCTAATTAGGAATCAGCAGCGAGATTTATGAGTAACTTTCCCCTGAGGTTCAGCTTGTTATGCACGCGGTGCTTGTTTTAAATCCCATTCGAAAATTTTCAATTCTCTCCTTTCTTCTTTTGACTCTATACGCGGCCGGCAACCAAACGGCGTCCCCAACAAGCAATCTCATTCTTCTCAATCCATAAAAGCTCCTCTCTCTCCTGTTATAGTCCCACATCGCCCAGTTCCATCGATGATCACCGTCTCTAGTATTCTCTCGGCGGCAGCCGCAGTGGCCTGCGGTCTGCTGCTCCTGCGGGGCATCCTGTCCTTCAAGTCCATCCTCTTCCTCCTGGGCCGCTGCTGGCGGTTGCTGGACGAAAAGGCCCAGGCCTACCAGATCTACAAGATCCCCCAGCACGCCGACAACGGCCAGCACAACCCCCTCTACCGCCGGGCCGCCGCCTACGTGGCCTCCCTCCCCTCCCTCGAGGACTCCGATCTGGCCCACATCTTCTCCACGGGCCGCAAGCCCAACGACTTCTTCTTCCAGCCCGACCCCACCGGCCGCCCCGTCGCCGACTCCTTCCGCGGGGCCCGCCTCCACTGGGCCCACCACCCCGGCTGCCTCCACCTCCGCGTCCGCCGCCAGGATCGCCACCGCGTCCTCCGCCCCTACCTCCAGCATGTCGAGTCCGTCGCCGACGAGATCGAGACGCGCAGGAAAGAAGTCAGGCTCTTCACCAACAAACTGGACGACGGCGAGAACTGGTGGCGGTCGGTGCCGTTCACACACCCGTCGACGTTCGACACGGTGGCGATGGACCCCGAGCTCAAGGCCCGTGTCAAGGCCGACCTCGAGTCCTTCCTCAAGGGCCGGAACTACTACGCTCGTCTGGGCCGGGTCTGGAAGCGGAGCTACCTCCTTCACGGCCCGCCGGGGACTGGCAAGTCCACCTTCGTGGCCGCCATGGCCAAACTCCTCTGCTACGACGTTTACGACCTCGACCTCTCCAAAATCTCGGAAGGCACCGATCTCAAGTCTCTCCTTTTGCAAACCAGCCCCAAATCTGTGATCCTCGTCGAGGACCTCGACCGGTACCTGACGACGGGGAACAAGGAGGAGGTGACGGCGATGCTGAGCTTCATGGACGGCGTCTTCTCCTGCTGCGGCGAGGAGAGAGTGATGGTGTTCACTATGAGCGGGAAAGAGGCGGTGGACCCGGCGGTGCTGCGGCCGGGGAGGCTCGACGTACACATTCACTTCCCCCTCTGCGATTTCTCGGCGTTCAAGACGCTCGCCAGCAGCTACCTCGGCCTCAAGGATCACAAACTGTACCCTCAGGTTTCAGAGGGGTTTCAGAGCGGGGCCCAGTTGAGCCCCGCGGCGGTCGGAGAGATCATGATCGCCAACAGGGGCTCGCCGAGCAGAGCCCTGAAGACCGTGATCAACGCCCTGCATGAGGCCTCCCCCGCAGCGGCGGTGGGAATAGTCGGAGGAGGGAGGACGATGAGCGAGGGCGGGTCGGTGAACGGCCGGAGATTGGCGGAGCTCGAAGGGTGCGGAATTGTTGGCGGTGGCGGTGGATTCGGGTTCGGGAAGGACGCGACGGTCCGAGAGTTCAAGAAACTGTACGGGCTGATTCGGAGGAACGGGAGCAAGAGTGACGGGACGATGTCGGTGGAGATGGCTGCGGCCGCAGCGGCGGCAGCGAATGCCGCCGCTGCCGCTGCCGCTGCGGGGAACAGTATCAATAATGGGCCTCAGAAGGATGGATTGTAGCAGAACAGCTGTGAATGTGAGCTGGGGTCTGTTTGACAGTTGGTACTTTTACTTCAATTTTAGTTCTAGGTTCTCTGTTAATATTTATTGGATTGAAATATTTAGATTTTTTTTTTCCCCTCTTTTTCTGAATTAGGAGAAGGTTTAGGATTTTTTTAGGATTAGGATTTCGGGGGAAGTCAAATGAGACGTAAAGGGTTATAAAAAATGAAAAAGATTCCTAATCTTTTTATAATGAACTAATTTTTACAGTTTCATCTGATAAATGCTTTCAGTGCTTGATTTCAGCTCAATTTTATTTGAAATAAAATGACTCTTCAGCAAGAAACAGAGATAACAGTGTGCTCTTTTAATTCATGAGCGGATATTAGCACCCATCAAATTAATAAAGATATCCAACTAATTAATACACTAAAAAATTGATAAAGACACTCCTTAATTTTTCTTAAATTTCCAAAAACACTCGTTCCACCTTCTTCCCCTCTCCTTCCTCCTACTTCCACCACCCTCGTCCCCAGCCATCCCCCCAAGATCTGGTGGCAAAGAGGAGGGAGGGAGAGGAGGCCCGCCCCTCTCCCTCCTCGCCCTCAACCCCTTCCTTCCTCGCCGCCAGATCAGGCAGTGAGGAGATGGTTGCAGGAGAGGGGGGCAGGGGAAAGATCGCACTCTCTTCAAACACATAGAGGTTGCTCTTTCACATTTAGAACAGAACTGAAGCAGAGAGAAAAGTAGAGGAGGCGATGGATTTGAATTTCCTCATATGCAATGGCAAATGGCTCTGTCTCAATCCTGCTGTCTATTTTTTCTTTCCTCCCCCAAACTTCACCTCTGCTGCTACTACAACTAATGACCATCTCTGCAAAAGACAAACTCATCCTCTACTCTCGTCCCAATTCACTACTAAACCTCGCCCTCATGGCCATGCGAGCGATCAGACCACCCCTTCGCCACTCACCGCCTGCCGCTGTCGCTCGCCGTGGAAGGAGGAGAAAGGAGAGGGTATCTTAAACTTTTGTCCAGTGGTTAAATTTGTCTAAAAATTTAATGATATTTTTGCAGTTATTGAATGGGGGCTTTTATCAATTTTTTCGGTGCTAATATCTTCTCCTTTTTAATTCACGAGGAGATTATTATCTCTGATTTATGAGATGAACTATAATAATTGTGGGAAGAAAAACCTGGTTGTGGCTTCAACGACCATTTTCAAAGGTTTGCCCAACAACTACGACCCTCCCTCTCTCTCTCTGGACGCTGGTGAGTTATTAGATGGGAAATGCATTGATGAGAATTGAATTCATGAATGTGTTGTGTCCTCAAAGTGGAGATCACTCTCTTCCATGAATCATGAATCATGGTTGGATCTAAGTACTTATGGGAAAGTCTCGAAGTCCATTCAGAGTTGTGCTTGGGATCTTGTAGTAAATGTAATTGACTGTTGTGTGAGGCCTCTGTGAATCTACACTTGCCCATATCTCACAGCTAGAACTTGCCTTAGATATTCAATACATTTTTTTATATTTTTTTCCGATGTCAAAATATTTGAGCATAAAAAAAAGTCTCTCTTGAATGGACTTCATGTTTTTTTCATTTTTTTTTTTTTTTTTTTTTGGAGAACGGATGGGGTCTCAAAATCGAAAGCCTCAGCCGGCATTCATGGCTCCGAATCTTTATTACTTGCCTCTTTTTATGTCCCCAGCTAAAAGAACGCAGAACCAGGCCCGTAAGCGAAAGGAAAATTTTTACAAAAACAAAACCACCCATCACAAAATATACTCCATCAAGAGGAAGAGAAGTTTTTGTTAGTATTTGAGGGTATTTTAAAATTATGTAATGTTCTTTTAGTTTCATATTAGATAGGAAAAGAACTCTTTAGTGTTTATATATAGAGTCTTTTTTATGACGGGTTGTTTGGGTTAGAAACTAGGTGGTGCTCGCACGCACATAAGTCCATTGAGCCCCAGTGAAGAAAATTAGGTTACCGGGTTCAAAAAACCTTAATGCTCATGTGTGTGCGCCAGCATCGCATGCGCAGGTTTTACCAATTTTATTTTGGATTTAAAATCAAAATAAAATCTCTTCAAATTCTGTCACTTCAAATCCTGTCACCAGATTTGGTCACGCTCCATTTCCTGTCATGTCAGAGTTAGCCGTTAAGAGCTCTCTGCCCAAGTTCTGCAGTGAACTCTGATCAAGAAAAGAAATTTTCTTTTGTTCAAGAATTGCTCTCTGCCCAAGGATTTCTGATGATGAAAAACTCCCTTTATAAAGAACCTAACCTCTGCTCTCAAAGACACAACTCAACCATCTTCTTTCTCCTCTGAAATTTCCTTAAACTCTTCAGTTCTTCTTTGTATTTCTGAAGAAAACAAAACCGAACTGTTCGAGGGCCTGTGCATTGCGAGTGCATGCCTTTAGGGTCAGTGATCGTTGAATTGTGAACGATAGGTCGCCACCAAACTGTTGCACCGAGATACTCTCTCAAAAGGGCGCGATTTACTCTTAAGGACATGCTCTGCACGTCTCGTTCAAAACAGAAAAGTCCCTTCTTTCTTGAAAATTTAACTTCAAATAGCTTAGCAGTAATTCATTTATTATTTTCCAACAATCTTAAGAGTAGATATGGATTCTACTATATTTGCTGCTACTAATGTTAAGTCTCTGCCTGACATTTCTAGAATTGAGCCATTTAATGGAACTCAATATAAAAGATGACAAGAAAAAGTTATGTCTACACTTGATGTAAGTGATTATACCTTTGCTATAACTGATCCTAAACTAAAAAAAAAAGACTTGCAAAATTGGGAAAAGACAAATAAAATCTGTAGACACATCATTTTCAGCACACTTAGTAATGTACTGTTTGATGTTTACTGTCCTTATAAAACTACAACAGAAATTTGAGAAAGTCTTAATAAGAAATACATCCTTGAAGATGTTGGAACTTAAAATTTTGTTGTTGGAAACTTTCTGAATTTTTTCATGTCTGATGAAAAAGATATTTCTTCTCAAATTCATGATATCATGTTCTAATTGATGATCTTAAAAATGAAAACATCATCCTACCCAAAGCCTTTGTTGCTGGAGCCCTATTGAAAAACTACCCGACTCATGAAAAAATTGTTGGCCCAAAGGCCATTAGCCCGATATTTTGATGATGACAGACCATATTTAGTTATGTGTTTAACAATCTTGTTTAAAAGAATTTCAGGTTTAAAACAAGTTGATTTGACGGCTCCACATCAAGACTCACAATTTGGACGCCGCTAAAGATTTGCATTCCCAAGCCTAGCACGGTAGAAAAGCTTCGGGATCAAAACTTTGAAGAAAAGAATTCAAGATTTGTAATTTACTTTTATTTTTAGATATTTTGTCAAAACCTAAATGATAGAGGTAGAATATTTGGGATTGTCACTCACACACACTTAGTATTGCTTCATGGCTTCAAAAGAATTTTTATATCAGAATTTCTAACTTAGCTTTTAGAAATATCATGTTTTAGAAAAATCGTTTTTAGAAAAACAGTTTATCAAAAAAAAAAAAGGATTTTCACCAAAAATGATCTAACATGTTTGAGTGTTGATCTATGATCATACTCTTAGTTTTATTAGGTCTAGAACCTTATTTACAAATCCTTAAACCAAAATGCTTTAAACCAAAAATTTCCTTTTCTTTCTTTCTAGACTCTGTATAAACAGATCTGATAGAGTCCGGTCGACCGACCCAGTCGACCGACGTGCACGGCTGTGCATGTGTGCACGTCGGCCGACCGCTCGGGTCGACCGGGCACTTGTCAGTGCTCTCTTTTTATTTCGGTCGACCGAGTCGGCCGACCGTTTTCCCCCAACGGTCAGAAATATGACCGTTGGCGGTCGACCGGCCCGGTCGACCGGTAGTTGTCAGAAAGTCTGACAGACTCCAACAGCTCTATTTTCTGACAGATTTTTTGTTGGAATCTCACCCCAACGAATCGTTTAAGCTGTAAAGTTGGTTTTTTATCCACTATAAATAGTGGGTCATTTCAACATGATAAGACACAAGATTTACATATAAGATTTATAAGTTTTCAAAAGCCTTTCATTTTAGAAAAGATTTTCATTAAAGCCAAAATTTTCAAACACCTACTTGAAGCAAATCCCTCTACTTCACTCTAGTCATTTTGCACTTCACAATCCCAACTACTATCTCTACATATTGGTTATAGGATTGTGCTAAGTGAGCTTTTTGTAATCAAGTGTGATCAATTTTCTTCTTGAGCGAAGTTGTAGAGGCATCGGCCTCAAGTGAGCTAGTGTGCTCCAAGTGGTGTTGCGGCATCACGAGAGATAGGACAAGTGTGTCCTTGTATTGGAGATCCAGTGGGATCAATAATAGTGGAAATCCTTCAAGTGTGAAGGCGGGGACGTAGAGCGTGGCTCGAACCTCGGAAACATATCCTCGTGTTTGCGTTTACTCAAATTTCTTTAAACTCAATCTCTTTTATTGCTTTATATCTTGCAAGCATTTTAATTTGAGCTTATTGTTTTAAGCAGATTTAAATTCCGCATTATTGCCATATTTCATATAGCCATCACCTATTCACCCCCCCTCTAGGTGATTTCAATTGGTATCAGAGCCTAACCCTACTATTTAGTTTAACCACCTTAGGGAGATCCTTGTATTTGGCTATATCATTTTGTTGCATTCTTCATTTATTGTGCATCTTATTCATTATCCATGACTTCAATTGATTTTTCTAGCATCAAGTCCCCACCCAAATTTGATGGCTTGAACTTCCCTATTTGGAAGGTCAAGATGAACCTTTTCCTTAAATTCCTAGGAGTTAGGGTTGCTAGGGCCATAACAAAAGAATTTATAGAACCTCTCACCGATGAGAGATCATGGTCCGAGGATACCACCAAGGACTATGAGGCCAATGCTAGGGCTCAATATGCATTAACCCAAGCCCTTAATGAAGATGACCTCTCACGCATCATAAATTGTAAATCCGTATATGAAGTGTGGAATGTTTTAATTGTGACTCATGAGGGAACGTCACAAGTCAAGAGATCCAAAATTGACTTGCTTCGTTCTCAATATGAGAATTTTTACATGCTTGAGAATGAGAGCATTGATGACATGCTCACTCGTTTCACCAAAATAACAAATGCTTTATCTTCTTTAGGTGATGCGATCGATAATGACCAAAAGATAAGGAAGGTCATTAGAGCTCTTCCCAAAGCCTGGGAAGTCAAAGCAACCACCCTCAAGGAGCTCAACGATCGAGAGGAGATGGACTTCTCCGGCTTCATCGGAAATCTCAAGACCCATGAGATGGAGATGAAAGTTAGAGAAGAAAGGGAGGCGCCGAAGAAGAAAGCCCTCGCTTTCAAAGCCACTCCAACTAACCATGACGAGGAAGACTCATCGGAAGACTACGATGAGGACTTTGCCATGATTATCCGGAAGGTGGGCAAAATGTTCTATAAGAAAGGGAGGCAAAGCAACTTCCGAAGAGGGAAACCTCAAGGAAGATTCGAAAGAAAAAGAGAGGAGCCGGGTCCTTACTTTCATTGCAAGAAGATCGGACATCTCATCGCCGATTGCCCCGCTCTCCAAGCTACCACCTCCAAGAACGGCCCAAAGAAGAAGAAGGCTATGGTGGCCACGTGGGACGATACAGAGTCAGAATCCGAAGAGGAGAACGACGCCGCACACATGTGCTTCATGGCACATGGAGATGATGCTTCTAAGGTAAATCTCGACAACTCCATAGAAGATGATGAATTGACTATGGATGAATTAGCTCAATTTTTTGAAGAACTCCAACATAGATATGAGATCTCGCAATCTCATAATAAGAAATTAAAAAGAGAAAATGAGTTATTGAAAAATAAATATGATATTATTGAAAAAGAGAAAAATGATTTGTCTAATGCTTTTAAGAAAATAAAGATTGATTTTGAAAACTATAAATTAGCTTGTAAAGGAAAAACTTCTATTTCTTCATGTAATAAAAATAATTTTGTTGAAATTCAAAAACGGGTTGATGTTTTAGATTCAACTCTTAAAAATGTGCATTTGACTTAAATAAATTTGCATCTAGATTTCCCAAAGGAGTAACCCAAGGGAAACACACTCACCATGCACGGAAACATGCACATACTCACAAGCATGCTCACATGTATGGTAGTGGTAGGATTTATGTTTGCACGCATTGTGGCCGCAAAGGCCATTTAGAAAAATTTTATTTTGCTAAACATAACATGAATAATAAACATGTTTGGGTTCGCCCCGGTACTAATCCTAAAGGACCTAAAAAGATATGGGTACCAAAAGACACACCAAATTTAGTTGAAACAGGTGGGTCTTCATCCTCCAAGACTTAGGGGGAGACGATGCCCAGGTGGTGGATGCATCAAAGCTCAAAAATCACATCGCACTTGCATCACTATCATGGAGGCACCTATTTTGAAGAATACCCTCGGTTTGGTAATTTCTCCATTTAAAAGCTTTTATTTTTGTTTATATACATATGCATAGGATTGTTAGTTTACCTTTGTGCTTCATTGATATGTGTTAGTGTAAACTTACATTTCCATCTTGCTTGTGTATATGCTTTGTTCTAATTCATGTTATCTTGCTTTATGTCATATTTTTGTTGTGTCCAAATATTTAATTTTGATCATATATCTATATACACATTTTGTCAAAAACTAAAATAAATATTTAAAATTCATATTTAAAGCAAATACATTAGAGATGGCAATTGCGCACCTCAACTCATATTTAGAGGAATCTCGAGGATGAAGTTCAGAACCCTTCACCGGGTATTCGGCTTCAACATCTCTAAACCTATGTTTTTATATGAAAAATAAAAATTAAAAATTTTTGTGTAAATCTTGTTTGATATTTATAACTAATAAAATTTAAATCATGTTTTAAAATTTTGTACGTTGAAAATATTCTTCTTATTATTTTCAGACAAATTTTAGATATTTTTTTGGGGTCTTTGCTGCTGACAGTTTTTGGGCAAGACCGGCCGACCGGAGCTGAGATCCGGCCGACCGACCTTGCCTGGAAGAATGTTTTTATCCTTCTCTGTAGCCTGCCGACCAGTGCGGTCGACCGTTTAGTCTGACAGAGCTCTCGGGTATTTTCGGCCGACCGCTGCGGTCGACCGTTTCATCTGTCAGTGGTCTCGGGTATTTTCAGTCGACCGGACCGGTCGACCGGGCGACGGGAATCTGCTTTTTACCCACCCTATTTAAAGCCCTTATCTCTCATTTCTCTCACTTTTCCACCGCCGACTCTTCACTTCCTCTCCCTCAAAAACCCTAACTACTCCATTCCATCTCAATCCAACCCAAATCCAAGCCTAGATCTCTCAAAAATTTCCTGGATCGTCACTCTCAGGCCTGATCTACATGTATTTTCAAGAAATTTTGGATTTTGGCTTCTTGATCTTTAATCCTTCAAGGTAAAAAATCGTTTTTTTTTATCTTGCATCTAATCTTGTTATCTTATCTAGATCTTGTCTTTCATCTAGCTTAGATCAAGCCTTTACCTTGTCTATTTCTTGAATTTTAATCTAGATCTAATTTTTAACCTAAAAATTATGCCTAAAAGATATAGAGCCAAGAAGGGAAAATCAGTAACCCCTTCTTCTTCCTCCACCAGGACTAAACCTCCATTTGTTTCCGATCTAGCAGAAAATCGGTTTATCCTTCTTTCGAGTAGAACTATTATTTCTGAGAGATGTGTTGTCCTTCAAGATTTTGAGCACCTCAATATCCCACAAATATTGAGGAACAATTTATTGGATCAGTTCATGGCTATTAGAGAACCGGTATACACCTCTCTCATACCCTACTTTTACACTAATCTTACTTATGAGGGAAACCGGGTTAGCTCTAGGGTTCTTGGAAGAGACATAGATATCTCTCTCCAAGAATTTGCTGATCTGTTGCATCTCTCCTGTGGAGGAGTTGATGTCTACTCCTATAACCTGCATGATTTTGTATATCCGGCCGGTGAGTCTGCGCTCACCGCGTTAACTTTACTCCACGAGGATGACAACCCCGGCTTAGTGAGGAATGAGGAGGTGAATAAATTCACACAAACCGCTCAAGTCCTTACTAAATTTGTATTCTATAACATTCTGAATACAGTCATGCCAGGGGTCCTGTTCCTTTGATTGTCTATTGCCTTCTGAAAGGCATTAAGATAAACATTCCCCGATTCATAATTTTTCACATGAATTCTGATCACGTCCTTGTCCCCACAAGGCACTTGCCTTTTGGGATGCTCATTTCGTATCTCTTAAAACAACTCAATTTTGACCTGTCCTCTGTGAGACCCACAGAACCCTCTGTGAACCTGAACAATACTCTCTTGAAGAGGATGACGCACCCCAACAGCCTGCAGTTCCTCCTTCTTCTTCTGTTTCAGGGTCTTCATCTATTCCAGGGTCTTCTTCTGCTCCAAGGTCATCTATTCCATCAGACCTTCAGGCCTTCATTTCTTCTGAGCTTCGTACTTAGTTTCAGGAGCATCAGTCTTGGGTGACCGCTGAGATCCAGCAGCGACTGACTCAGATTTCTGCGTCGGATGCAGCACATCGCGCGGAGATGGACTCTCGTTATCAGGGACTTCGCAATGATATGTCCTATTTTGCTGATTCCATGCGATACATGGATTCGCAATTTAGTGCACTCTTTATGAAGTGCAACATGCTTGGTCCAGACCCCACGCCATTTGCCTGACCGCTTCCTTCCTCCGGCCCTCCATTTCCAGTTAGGGCCCCTTCTGCTTCTTCAGCACCACTGCCAGGTGTTGCAGCTATTGATCCAGAGGATGAGGCTTCTGATGATGATGAGGATGATGATGATGATGAGGATGTGGAGATGGCTGCAGGTGATGCTGAGGACGACGATGAGGACGACGATGATGAGGAGTGACTTCCCCTTTTGATGATGTCAAAAAGGTGGAGAGATATTCTTGAGAGACCTCCTTGGGCTTGTATTTTGTATCTTGTATTTTGTATTTTGTTATTTTGGACACGTATTTGTGTTTGTGTGGACATGTGTTTTCTATATGTTTTTATGTCTTGTATGAACATGTGTTTATTTATGGCATGAGTTATCTTTTCTAGCATAGACATGTGTATGGTTGTTTATTATTTGTGCCATTTATCTATGCCTGAGTATCTTTTTATTATATGCATGTGTTGAGGGGGAGCTTCACTTGAAGCCTCCACCCAAATTATTTGTAATAACTATGTATGTTTTGTCATCATCAAAAAGGGGGAGATTGTTGGCCCAAAGGCCATTAGCCCGATATTTTGATGATGACAAACTATATTTAGTTATGTGTTTAACAATCTGGTTTAAAAGAATTCAGGTTTAAAACAAGTTGATTTGACGGCTCCACATCAATACTCACAATTTGGACGCCGCTAAAGATTTGCATTTCCAAGCCCAGCATGGTAGAAAAGCTTCAGGATCAAAACTTTGAAGAAAAGAATTCAAGATTTGTAATTTACTTTTATTTTTAGATATTTTGTCAAACCTAGATGATAGAGGTAGAATATTTGGGATTGTCACTCACACACACTTAGTATTGCTTCATGACTTCAAAAGAATTTTTATATCAGAATTTCTAACTTAGTTTTTAGAAATACCATGTTTTGGAAAAACCGTTTTTAGAAAAACAGTTTATCAAAAAAAAAAGGATTTTCACCAAAAATGATCTAACATGTTTGAGTGTTGATCTATGATCATACTCTTAGTTTTATTAGGTTTAGAACCTTATTTACAAATCCTTAAACCAAAATGCTTTAAACCAAAAATTTCCTTTTCTTTCTTTCCAGACTCTGTATAAACAGATCTGACAGAGTCCGGTCGAACGACCCAGTCGACCGACGTGCACGGCTGTGCATGTGTGCACGTCGGCCGACCGCTCGGGTCGACCGGGCACTTGTCAGTGCTCTCTGTTTATTTCGGTCGACCGAGTCGGCCGACCGTTTTCCCCCAACGGTCAGAAATATGACCGTTGGCGGTCGACAGACCCGGTCGACTGGTAGTTGTCAGAAAGTCTGACAGACTCCAACAGCTCTATTTTCTGACAGATTTTTTGTTGGGATCTCACCCCAACGACTCCTTTAAGCTGTGTAGTTGGTTTTTCATCCACTATAAATAGTGGGTCATTTCAACATGATAAGACACAAGAGTTACATATAAGATTTACAAGTTTTCAAAAGCCTTTCATTTTAGAAAAGATTTTCATCAAAGCCAAAATTTCCAAACACCTACTTGAAGCAAATCCCTCTACTTCACTCTAGTCATTTTGCACTTCACAATCCCAAGTACTATCTCTACATATTGGTTATAGGATTGTGCTAAGTGAGCTTTTTGTGATCAAGTGTGATCAATTTTCTTCTTGAGCGAAGTTGTAGAGGCATCGGCCTCAAGTGAGCTAGTGTACTCCAAGTGGTGTTGCGGCATCACGAGAGATAGGACAAGTGTGTCCTTGTATTGGAGATCCAGTGGGATCAACAATAGTGGAAATTCTTCAAGTGTGAAGGCGGGGACGTAGAGCGTGGCTCGAACCTCGAAAACATATCCTCGTGTTTGCGTTTGCTCAAATTTCTCTAAACTCAATCTCTTTTATTGCTTTATATCTTGCAAGCATTTTAATTTGAGCTTATTGTTTTAAGTAGATTTAAATTCCGCATTATTGCCATATTTCATATAGCCATCACCTATTCACCCCCCCTCTAGGTGATTTCAAAAATTACAAGAAAGAAGTAAGATATAAAAGAAAACAAATCAACCTTAAAGATATAATAATTCATATTAGAATTGAAGAGAAAAACAAAAAAAAAGGAGAAAACAGAAAGGGCCAAGGAGCTTACTCCAAGGCAAATCTAATTAAAAGCAAACCTTCTCAACCAAAGAAACATTTTCATAAGCCAAACTTCAAATCAAATCAGAACCCTAAGATAAAAAGTAACCCTACTCTACTTTCAAGATGAAAGAAAACTATTTTGTGTTTGGCAACTCGGACAATACTCAGCACATTGTAGGTTCTGAAAGATTGGAGAGGCTCCATACAAACCATAAGCTAGCCTAGTTGAAAGTAACAGTATTGTTGCTGTAATATCTGAACTTAACATGGTTGCACATAATAAGAACTGGGTGATTGCTTCTCGGCCAACCCGACATATATGTGCCGATAGAGCAGCGTTCTCTTCTTACTCCTCTGTTGATGATGGTGAACAAGTGTTCATGGCTGATTCGAGGCCCTCACCCTTTGTGGGTAAGCGAAAGGTGCTTCTCAAGCTCATTTCTGTGAAGATCCTTTTCTCTTACAGATGTGCTTCATGTTCCTGAGATTCGTTGGAACCTTATTTCTATTTCACTGAGTCGTCTTCAAAGAAGTGTGCAAGAAAAAGCTTCTCCAGATCACCCCAGTTCTTGATGGAGCCTTCTGGGAGCTTCATGAACCATTCAAAAGCAATCCCCTTTAGGGTGCCAATGAACAAATGTGCCAGGATGACATCATTTGATACCACATTTCCTGTCTGAGACTTGAACTAGTATATGTGCTGGTTCGGTGACCCCTTGCCGTGAAGGCCTATAGGGTCGGAGCTTTGAACTTAGGACGGTACGGGACAAGATCCCACTCAGCCGGGTATAGCGGGACCACTCCTACTTCTCGAAGGCCTCTCCTACTAGCAAGGGCTTCAAGACGCTGTTCCAGTTTAATCAATCTTTTGGAATGAGTGCTTGTCTTTTCTGAGTTGTCTTCCTCTTTGGATGAAGGTTTGGACAACTCAGAGTTGAAATGCTCCTCCTCCTCCGTATGTGCAGAAGTCGAGCTTTCCCCTTCCTTCCGTTTGCCTTTGGACTTCTTGGAAGGAGTCTTGACCTTAGGCTTCTTCTTTTTATCCTCAAGAAATTGTGAAAGCATCTGCTTGAGGCTGTCGATAGATTCTTGTTGAGCACGAATCAGATCGAGTTGCTCCCTCAGAGCCTGGGCTTGCTGTTCAAAGCGTATGGCCATTTCTTTAGGAGTGCTTGCCATATATGCGAGGGCTTCTTTCTCTACGGAAGAGTTCGAGGCATGTGACTCCGCAATAACAGAATGTAACTAGCTTACTTCGATGCCCCAGGCTAGGGCACTGTAGTCCACTGGGCTTTCACGCCAGCTCGAGTGCGTGTATGCTTGTATACTCCTTCCGGATCGGTATCAGACTCATCAGAGCTAAATATTGACTGCTTCTCCTTAGTCTTACTTGGCGTAGTGCTTGGATCTTCCATGTTTACAGTAACTTCAGAGTACTCTGCATCAGAGAAAGTTTCTTTGTACGGGACCGATGCCTTTTAGTCGAGCGGGAGACTGACGTAGATGATAACTGTTTAAACACCGATTGTTTGCTTATATGCGAGCTGCAGTGGCATTCAGAGAGCACCGCTGTGATGAGTCGTTCACAGTAGCATAGTGGAGTGATTTGATGAACACTCCTCTTCTTTGTCAAGTAATCTCTTGCATCCGTTGGAGGGGGATCAAAGAGACCAGCCTCGAGTCTTTGGGAAAGCGGACTTTTCATCTCCCTTCTGACCTTAGCCGTTGGAGAGCGAATGTTAACCTTGCGTCGCAACTCCGAGACACAGGGTTCAGAGACGCGGAGCTCACAGACGCGGCTATCGCGTTTTGGCTTTGAAACGCGAGTCTCGTGCCTCTGCTGAGAAGAGACGCGGACCTCGTGTTACTGATTGTCGGGTTTGTCTAGTTACACTTGAGAAATGCGGACTTTAGGAGTCCCGCATTCCGTCGTAGAGATGTGGGTCTCTTGTCTCTGAGAAGAGGCGCGAACCTTGCGTTACTGAACGTTGTGTCTGGTACGTGAAGCCTCAGAAATGCTAGCCTCTTGAGCTCTGTGTTTTGGTATCCATACGCATACTTCGCGCGTCTGATGCGGTTCAGAAGAGATGCAAGCATGAGCCTCGCGTCCTGTATCTGCTGGATAGATTGTTTTTCCAGCTTCTTGCATCTGTTGTCGATGTGCACGTCATCTTTATCAATGTTCGGCATTTCGGTTACACTTCACAGGTTGTTGGGAGCCCTCAGTAATCTAGAGCTGAGGAAGAGAAGGGGCATGACAAGATTGGCCTTTAACGACGTTGGCCTCGCGGGTCTCGTGGGAGACGTTGATGCGAACCACGCGCGTGACGCGGCCAGAAATGGCACTGTTTGTGCATGCCATCTTTGGCGAAGTCTCCGAAGGGACTTGAGAGCGGATCTCAGAGGAGACCCTGCGGTACTGTCGTGCCACCCTAGGGCTCTTGGAGCTAGAAGAGAGGAACTCTTCATACTTTGCCTGGTCGAATTCCACGACAAGTGACTCGACCATTTTTCCCTAGGTGACGTCACCTTGCGTCATAACTTGCTCATCAGCGGAGTCACCATCTCTTGTTTCCTTGGAAAAGAGTTGATTGCGCTTGTAAATTCTTTATTTGATTGTAAAGAAAATTACAACAGATCAATAATCTGATCACAAAAGAAGGAAGAATGGTTGGATCTCCCTTTTATTTAAGGCTGGGTTCTTTGCGTAGCGGTGGAAAGTAAATCTTGTTTTCCGCTGACCGGGTGAACGTCAAGCTCCTCTGGAACTTCTCTCTCTGGATCACGGACGGAGTAACACAGTTTCTATCCAATCAAATCTCAAAGAGACTTAGGCAAAAAACTTGAACTCAGCAAGTTGGTAGAAGAGTTTAACTCTTTATCAGTATTCCTCAGCTGAAAAATCCCGACCCCTCTTCAATAGCAGACTGAGCTATTTATAGGAGTTTCAAGGGTAAAATTGTCCCCTAAAAACCCTCCATAATGGGGTTAACTCCCCTCATTACGTGGGCAATAACTGACCCTGTAATAAGGGCAGTTACAACTAAGACGCGGAGCTCACTTGTAGTTGGAACGCGGGTTTGAGCTATGCGTTTAGCCTTTGAGGTACTGCTGGACACGGGCCTTGAGATTTGCTTGATGCAGGATTCAAGCCCCGCGTTTTGGCATTACTGTGGTGTTGGGACGCGGGCGTCGAGCTTTGCTAAGACGCGGGCTTTGAGTCCTGCGTCTTGGCATTGCGGTGATGCTGGGACGTGGGCTTCGAGCCCCGCGTCTTGACACTGCGGTGATGCTGGGACGTGGATTTTAAGCTCGTGTCTTGGCATTGTAATGGTATTGAGACGCGAGTTTCGAGCTCTGCGTCTTAGCATTGCGGTGATGCAGGGGTGCAAGCTTCGAGACCTGTGTCCTGGCGTTGCATGAATGGCTTTGATTAGCCTCGTGTCTGAAGTATGGACTTTGTTATCTGATGACTTGTCTTCAGTGATTTTTAGACAGTCTACATACCTCAACTCAAAAGGAACCTTATCTCAGCTGGCGCTTTGGAAACGTTGGGTCTGGTGGTATCCATACGAGATAGCGTTCTCAAAATGACCAAAGGCTCAATGATGGTTATGAAGGGCGTCCGCTGGAACAATCTCTACTACTTGAAGGGTAGTACAGTTACAGGTCAGGTGGAGACTTCTATTTCTTCAGATGATGTTTGCGTACGGGTCTGGTAGATGAGGCTCGAACACGGAAGAGAAAAGTCTTTGTAAGCTCCAGCAAAGAAGGGATCATTGGAAGGTGCATCTACCTGCAACTTAGAATTGGGTGAACACAACGTTCTGGATAAGAAGAAGGTGAAATTCAGCATCACTACTCACCGCTCAGAAGGCCTTCTTAATTGTGTTTACATAAGTATTTGGGGACCTGCTATGACTGCATCGTTTGAAGGTCATATGTACTTTGTCTCTTTTGATAATTTATCTAGGTATTATTGGATATATCCGATGAGATAAAGATGTGAAACCTTAGGTAAGCTGGTGAAGTGGAAGGATATGATAGAGAAACAAACTGGTAAGAAGATCAGAAACTTCAAATTGGTAATGTTGAAAGATACAAGAACCAATTTCTACATTTGGCCAGAACACTGCTATTGGTACTCACTTCACAGATAGAATACATGGGTTGGCTAAGGAGATAAACTGTTCCTTGCTAGAGAAGGTTCGGTGTTTTCTGTCTAATGCATGATTAGGCAAATTATTTTGGGCCGAGGTGATTGTATATGCTAGCCATCTCATAAATAGATTGTCATCGACTGTAATAGGGGGTAAAACTCCACTAGAAATTTGGTCTGGGAAAGCTGCTTATGATTATGATTTGTTGCGAGAATTTAGAAGCTCGACCTACTTTAGTGTCAAAGATGGCAAGGTGAAGTGCAAGTAAAGATGTTTGTGTTTCTGGGTATCAAAAGAAACATGAAAGGCTACAGGTTGTGGGACCCTGAAAACAAGTAAATCATGTTGAGTCAGCATGTCACGTTTGATGAGACTTCAGTGTTAAAGTCTATCGTCTCTTAACAGGTAGAGAGGACGAAAATCAAGGAAGTATCGCAACAGTGGAGGTTGATGCCACTCCACCAACTCCAGTTGGTTTGGTATTAGTGAGGACTTCACCGGATATGACACCGGGTGGAGATTATGTAGCCAGTTTTGATGTTGAATAGGTTAAAGACATTGATGAGAATGTCGAATTATTTGCAGCTATAGAACAAAGATAAAATCACTAAAGTGGTGAAGAAGCATGAATCTCAAGCTTGTGACCGCGACAAGCTCAAGTTGAAGTCTGTTGTTCTCCATGACGGTTGTAAGGAGGTTCATATGATTTAGCCAGATCAGTTCGCTGCTGAAGATTCAGTCACAGGTGCTTGAGCTCGGTGGAGCTCATTTAAATGAACTACGGTTGGCTAGATCCCTTGGGCAAGGTACGTAGGCACCCGTAAAGGCGCAGCCATTTAGTGATGCAACCTGTATGAAGCTGTTTGGGTTCTCGAGAAGCTGATTGAGAATTCACGTAGAGGTGAAGAGTTGGACTTCACGTAGAGGTGAAGTATTGTGATCTCGATGAACGGATAATCTTCTGGTGAGAAGACAGTAGAGCTTGCATAAGAGGTGTGCATCCAGAAGCTGATAATGGTGTTTGGTGTGCTCTACTCAGATTTGATTGGACCGTCTTGAAGACATATGGACTGGAGAGAGCCAGTCAGTTAGAGAGTCAGTGTTGGCTCATGATGGGTTCTTCTTGAGGTAATTTGGAATGGAGTTTCCATTACGTTGCTGAGTTTGAGACACGTTGGTCGGCTTGTATAGTATTTCTCTTCAGGTGAAGTGTTGGGAAGGCATGTATGGTGCATTCTGTTGGAATAGCTAAGCTGAAATTTGGAATCTTACAATTGATATTGGAGTTTGGTGAGATTTGCAGGTGGCAACGACAAACTCAATTTGGATCTGGTGAGATCAGTGGAAATTAATTGTATGTGTGCTAGCGATTCATTTAAAGGAACCGTGTAACACCCCGCTCCCGGAATACGTACTTAGTTGCGTATTCAGATTTTTCGATCGTATTTTTTGATTTACTTCCTATATTTGTTTTGTATTATGAATTCTTTATATGATAGTTTTGTCTTGGATTTGGATTCGTGGACTCGGAGTCAGCCCTAGTCTGAACCGAGGGCCCGATCCTAGGGTATTACTCGGTTTGGTCATTCCGGTAATCATATTTGACCGATTTCAGTTTCAAATATCATTTTCCAATATTTTAGACTTTCTATGATTTTCTGGAATTTTCCTGAATTAAAATGAAAATCTTCAAAACTGGTGTCGACCAGCACCGCTGACCGACTTCTGGATTTTTAATTTACAAATGGAGTCAAATTTTGAGAAACCGCTTTCATATATTTTCTTAGAATAATATTTACTATCTTAATTCATTTTTTGGGCATTTTCAGAATTTATCAGATTTTTGCCAGATTTGGTGTCGACCGATATTGGCGGCCGATTCTAAGATTTTTAATTTAAAAACAATAAAGAATTTCTTAAAACGGATTTCATCATGAGTCTTAAAATAATATTCTTGATTTTTGAGAATTTTTGCGGGTCGTTCCGAGATACTTGATTTCGGGACGATTTCGGTATTTTCCCGAAAGTTTTCCGCATCCGCAACCGAATCCCGGGAATCCGCCACTCTAATTATTTTCACTTTTTCTTCCAAGGGAATATCTTCCCTTTTTCATTTCTTTTCCTTTTTCCTTTTTCTTTCCTTTCTTTTCTTTCCACCAAATTCTCCAAACTTCTCCATTCTTCCATTTTCTTCTCCAACCTTCCACCAAAATATCTCCTCCAAAATATCTCCACCTCACCCATCTCCATGGCTGGCCATGATTGACCAAGAGAAACACCTCACACCTCCACTTTACAATTAAACCCCTCTCTTTTCCATTTTGCATCACCTTCACAAATCCAAATCCTATATAAATCTTTCCTTCTTCATTTCACTTCATTTTCTCTTCCTTCTCTTCACCAACACCTTAACCTCCACCAACTCCTTCTTCATCTCCACCATAACAACCACCACTACAACTTCTCCAAACTCCTTACCTTCATCTTCTACCTCCTCCATCTCCATGGAAACCACCACAACTCCAAAACTCCACCAAAGCTTCCACCTTTTCCTTTACCTTTTCCAAACTACCACCACCATCAAAACCTCTTCATAAAAACCACCGCTCCATCATCTCCTCAAGGGCCGGCCCCTCCTTTTGGATTGGGGCCGCGTTCTCCTCCGTTGGCAAGACTTAGGGCCGGTACCCTCCTTTTGGATTGGGGCCGAACTTCCCTTCGTCGGGCGCAGCAAAGGAATCACCTTTCCTCCTCTCTGTTTGTTTCCTAACGCGGATCTCAACCCCGCGTCTGGGCAATCCCTTAACGCGCTCCGCGCGTTTCTGTATTGACACGACGCAGAGTCTATTCCCGCGTTTGTGTTCTTCTTGTGTTAACGCGACTTAGAACCCATGTCCACGTCCGCGTTTTCCTCGCATCCGCACTTGAACGCAGACCTCGCATTTTGTGGCATCTATGCAACGCGAATCCCGCGTCTGCTATCCCACGTCTGCAATTTCGCGTCTGCCATTCTCGCGACGCGAACCCCGCGTCTGCTATCTCGCGTCTGCTATTCCCGCGTCTGCCATTTTTGCGACGCGAACCCCGCGTCTGCTATTCCCGCGTCTGTGATTCCCGTGTCTGCTATTTTCGCGACGCTAACTCCCGCGTCTGCGAACCCTCGTGTTTCACCCTCAAAAACCCGCGTCTCCCTGTGTCCCTTTCTCTCTCTAGGTTTCTCTCTCTAACTCTTTCTCTCTCCTCTTCACTTTCTCTCTCTTCATAAATTATATATTATTTTATGGCGCATACGCGAGTTCCATGGATTCCAGACTTTTCGGCTTTCTGGTGATTTAGGCGAGTGTTCTCGCTTTCCTCTTGACTTTCCTATTTTCGTCGGTTATGCGTATTTCATTGGTTATGCGAGTGTTCTCGCTCTCGCCTCCATTTGGGTTTCCCCGCTTCGTCGGGTCGACATGTATTTTACTTCATGTTTTCATGTATCATGTATTGGGCTGAGTCCCTATATTTGTGTATGGCCGAGTGCCAATGACTGGACATGTATTGCTCTGTGACGAATGCTTGTATTACGGTAGTTTATTTATTGTTCATGTGGTACTACCATTGCAGGTCTCTCAGCCTTTAACCTCCGGTCACTCACTATCTCGAAAGGGAAGTGATTGGGGCCGGCAGGTCTCTCCGTTCTCCAGCCTCCGGTCACTCACTATCTCGAAAGAGAGGTGATTGGGACCGTCAGGTTTCCCAGTGCAGCCTCCGGTCACTCACTATCTCGAAAGGGAAGTGATTGGGACCGTCAGGTCTTCGGCTCCGCCTGGTTATCATGTTCAGCGTCCAGCGTTTTACCACTAGATTCGTCTAGGCGAGATGCTGCCAGATTTTCTACTCGCACCTTAAGCCGAGTTGTCCCGGTAATCATGCCAAACGCTCCGGTGTTAAATACTGGTTGCTATCTGTACACTCCAGCTTGCTCAGCTCCGCTTGATTGTGCTTAGCTGCTACTTTATCACATGACATGTACTTACTTGACATGCTACTATTTATCACTTGTTTGTATCACCTGTCAACTGATATGTTATCACCAGACATGCTACTACTTGGCAAGCCCCTTGTTATGACATGACTTGCCACCGGATTAATATCAATCTCTTGACATGACTTGTCACCTGCCTAATATCACCCTCCTGTCATGCTATCACTTGACACCCAGCATGATATACTTGACCTTGTGATTATCACGTTTACGGGAATCCTGCCTTGTTATCCTGTATTGTATACAGTGACTTGTTATCCTGAATGGAACTAAGTGCCACACGGAGCAAAGTGCCACATCACACTCGTGGTGGGGCCACCTCTTGAATCCGTGGGGGCCACCTCTAGAATCCATCTCCTCAGAACAAAGTGCCACACGGAATAAAGTGCCACACCACACACCTGGTGGGGGCCACCTCTTGAATCTGTGGGGGCCACCTCTTAAATCTGTAGGAGCACCTCCTGTCTAAACCTGATTTCCTGCTATGACCCCTGTCATGATTCCTGTTATGTAATCCTGGATTCCTGATCATGTCCTGCTTACTTGATATATTATTATAATTAGACAACTTGCACCGGTTTGGGGGAAACTGATGGGCCCTGATTAATCATGTTCATGGTGGCACTATCGAGTCACGCGTGGCCACATACTTGAGGGATCACCTGGCGGCCACCAGGGATTCCGTGGGGTGTACTGGCACCCCTACTCCTGATTTCATGCCGGGTATGCACACGCCCTAGACCTATTTCTATGGGATCTGCGATACTCTATTCCTGTTCGGGCGACCATAAGTCCCGGTACCTAGCGGTACGTTCCGGCTCAGCACCGGATACTCCTGAACCGTTGTCCCGGGCATGTACGGGGCCCATCCAGAGCATGATTCATCGCACTTTATCAGTTTCCAAATAACTTGCTATATAAGTTGTGAGTGGAAGTATGTGGAATGGGACACATACTGAAACTTGGAACTTAGACGGCTCCAATTATAATAAGATGTTAATCTACAAATTGTTGTGCTGCTTTGCAACTCGGGTTGTATGTGCTTGGATTGCGATGATATGAGATAAAGGTATATAGATGAGGGTTTCCTTGTTTGGATTATTCCTTCGATGTACTAGTCTCATGGAGCCGTGACCTAAGCTTGTACGATCGGTTTTGCTTGTAATCGGCTTTTATTCGGTTTTATCGATTTTTATCGGTTTTATATTAGTTTAGGAGATATCTAGTGTTGCCTGTTATACCTGTTATTCCTGTTATGACTCCTGTTAAACCTGTTATGTACTCCTGTTATAACCACTGTGTGAATTGCCACGAATGCTTTCATCGGATTTTTACATCGGCTTTCCGATTTTATGATTATGTTATACCTGTTAATACTTGCTCTCTACATGTATTCTAACCTACCTGTCTCCTGTTCTTATCTGATCATATCATGAGTACTTCCTACTTGATATCATCTGTTTTATGCACACTTGTGCTCATCCTGGCTCGCCACTTGGCTTTCACATTACACTCGCCTGGGGAGTTTCATCTGACTCCCCTGGATCCTCATGTCCAGGTCATGGAGCTTGGAGCGCGTGGATTCTCCCAGTTGCTGATCAGAGTGGCGCAGCGGTAGCGTAGATCTCCAGCAGATCATCCGAAGCTCTATTCTTCCAGGCCCCCGGTGTGCCTCTCGAGTTTTCCTTTTGTAAACTCGTGAGTGCCCTTGTACTATTCATTCTTGTATATCTCCTTGTAATCTCGCAATTGCGCATATCAGTGATGTAATATTCATGTAATATTGGATCACCTCTGGTGATAACTTTGTAATTGTACTCATGTGTTGGAATGTATAATGCACCACTTGCTTCCGTACTCTGATTCTTGCTTGTACTGATGCTTAGCGTATATGCGTGAGGGTAGTTCTGACCTACGTATATACGTTGCAGTAATGTCTCCGTATCCGCCAGGATCGGGGCGTTACAGGTTGGTATCAGAGCTTAGGCTCTCACCTCCTCAGTACGTCCAGATGGCAAATTAATGGTAAAGAAATTTGCAACTGGAATGCTTGAGTCCTGGTTATGCATTCCAACTACAAGTACAGAGTTATCTATTTTTCTTGATTATCTTTCCTTTGATTCCTAATCCCTTCCATCTTTACCCTGTTTTGATTTTTCGGAGCCTTATACCAATTTAAGATATGGATATACTAGAGAGGTAGTGGCTGGTTCTGGATGAAGCTATGAGAGGATCTCTTCGGCCAACTCTGTGAAGCTCGGGTATTCTCAGGATTGATCTCGAACGGGTTATCTTTCAGAAGTCAGTAGTCGGAATTCTCTATGGATATTCTACGTTCTCGGCTATATTCTTCAGAGTGATCGATGCCTGGTCTTCGGAATTCTTAAATATCGGTCTTCTTTATTTATGCTCAGGACTATCAGGGTTTTCCTTATCTTCAGTATTCTGGCTTATTCTCAGAGCGACATTAAGTATACAGTACAGCGGGAATTCTAATGCAAAGCTGTGTGATCAGTCAGTATTATTTGGCATCGTTCGGAGATTTATACAGCCGGAAGTGCAGAGGATGTCTATATTCTGATTGTTGTTCAGTCAACTTGAGAGCCCTACCTATAGTGTGTCATATCTTAATTGGTATAATTCCACCTTTGTCCCCTTTGTGTTCATTTTACCCCTTATCGAAATTGCGAGGACGCAATTTTTGTAAGGTGGATGGAATGTAACACCCCGCTCCCGGAATACGTACTTAGTTGCGTATTCAGATTTTTTGATCGTATTTTTTGATTTACTTCCTATATTTGTTTTGTATTATGAATTCTTTATATGATAGTTTTGTCTTGGATTTGGATTCGTGGACTCGGAGTCAGCCCTAGTCTGAACCGAGGGCCCGATCCTAGGGTATTACTCGGTTTGGTCATTCCGGTAATCATATTTGACCGATTTCAGTTTCAAATATCATTTTCCAATATTTTAGACTTTCTATGATGGAATTTTCCTGAATTAAAATGAAAATCTTCAAAACTGGTGTCGACCAGCACCGCTGACCGACTTCTGGATTTTTAATTTACAAATGGAGTCAAATTTTGAGAAACCGCTTTCATATATTTTCTTAGAATAATATTTACTATCTTAATTCATTTTTTGGGCATTTTCAGAATTTATCAGATTTTTGCCAGATTTGGTGTCGACCGATATTGGCGGCCGATTCTAGGATTTTTAATTTAAAAACAATAAAGAATTTCTTAAAACGGATTTCACCATGAGTCTTAAAATAATATTCTTGATTTTTGAGAATTTTTGCGGGTCGTTCCGAGATACTTGATTTCGGGACGATTTCGGTATTTTCCCGAAAGTTTTCCGCATCCGCAACCGAATCCCGGGAATCCGCCACTCTAATTATTTTCACTTTTTCTTCCAAGGGAATATCTTCCCTTTTTCATTTCTTTTCCTTTTTCCTTTTTCTTTCCTTTCTTTTCTTTCCACCAAATTCTCCAAACTTCTCCATTCTTCCATTTTCTTCTCCAACCTTCCACCAAAATATCTCCTCCAAAATATCTCCACCTCACCCATCTCCATGGCTGGCCATGATTGGCCAAGAGAAACACCTCACACCTCCACTTTACAATTAAACCCCTCTCTTTTCCATTTTTACATCACCTTCACAAATCCAAATCCTATATAAATCTTTCCTTCTTCATTTCACTTCATTTTCTCTTCCTTCTCTTCACCAACACCTTAACCTCCACCAACTCCTTCTTCATCTCCACCATAACAACCACCACTACAACTTCTCCAAACTCCTTACCTTCATCTTCTACCTCCTCCATCTCCATGGAAACCACCACAACTCCAAAACTCCACCAAAGCTTCCACCTTTTCCTTTACCTTTTCCAAAACTACCACCACCATCAAAACCTCTTCATAAAAACCACCGCTCCATCATCTCCTCAAGGGCCGGCCCCTCCTTTTGGATTGGGGCCGCGTTCTCCTCCGTTGGCAAGACTTAGGGCCGGTACCCTCCTTTTGGATTGGGGCCGAACTTCCCTTCGTCGGGCGCAGCAAAGGAATCACCTTTCCTCCTCTCTGTTTGTTTCCTAACGCGGATCTCAACCCCGCGTCTGGGCAATCCCTTAACGCGCTCCGCGCGTTTCTGTATTGACACGACGCAGAGTCTATTCCCGCGTTTGTGTTCTTCTTGTGTTAACGCGACTTAGAACCCATGTCCACGTCCGCGTTTTCCTCGCATCCGCACTTGAACGCAGACCTCGCATTTTGTGGCATCTATGCAACGCGAATCCCGCGTCTGCTATCCCACGTCTGCAATTCCACGTCTGCCATTCTCGCGACGCGAACCCCGCGTCTGCTATCTCGCGTCTGCTATTCCCGCGTCTGCCATTTTTGCGACGCGAACCCCGCGTCTGCTATTCCCGCGTCTGTGATTCCCGTGTCTGCTATTTTCGCGACGCTAACTCCCGCGTCTGCGAACCCTCGCGTTTCACCCTCAAAATCCCGCGTCTCCCTGTGTCCCTTTCTCTCTCTAGGTTTCTCTCTCTAACTCTTTCTCTCTCCTCTTCACTTTCTCTCTCTTCATAAATTATATATTATTTTATGGCGCATACGCGAGTTCCATGGATTCCAGACTTTTCGGCTTTCTGGTGATTTAGGCGAGTGTTCTCGCTTTCCTCTTGACTTTCCTATTTTCGTCGGTTATGCGTATTTCATTGGTTATGCGAGTGTTCTCGCTCTCACCTCCATTTGGGTTTCCCCGCTTCGTCGGGTCGACATGTATTTTACTTCATGTTTTCATGTATCATGTATTGGGCTGAGTCCCTGTATTTGTGTATGGCCGAGTGCCAATGACTGGACATGTATTGCTCTGTGACGAATGCTTGTATTACGGTAGTTTATTTATTGTTCATGTGGTACTAACATTGCAGGTCTCTCAGCCTTTAACCTCCGGTCACTCACTATCTCGAAAGGGAAGTGATTGGGGCCGGCAGGTCTCTCCGTTCTCCAGCCTCCAGTCACTCACTATCTCGAAAGAGAGGTGATTGGGACCGTCAGGTTTCCCAGTGCAGCCTCCGGTCACTCACTATCTCGAAAGGGAAGTGATTGGGACCGTCAGGTCTTCGGCTCCGCCTGGTTATCATGTTCAGCGTCCAGCGCTTTACCACTAGATTCGTCTAGGCGAGATGCTGCCGGATTTTCTACTCGCACCTTAAGCCGAGTTGTCCCGGTAATCATGCCAGACGCTCCGGTGTTAAATACTGGTTGCTGTCTGTACACTCCAGCTTGCTCAGCTCCGCTTGATTGTGCTTAGCTGCTACTTTATCACATGACATGTACTTACTTGACATGCTACTATTTATCACTTGTTTGTATCACCTGTCAACTGATATGTTATCACCAGACATGCTACTACTTGGCAAGCCCCTTGTTATGACATGACTTGCCACCGGATTAATATCAATCTCTTGACATGACTTGTCACCTGCCTAATATCACCCTCCTGTCATGCTATCACTTGACACCCAGCATGATATACTTGACCTTGTGATTATCACGTTTACGGGAATCCTGCCTTGTTATCCTGTATTGTATACAGTGACTTGTTATCCTGAATGGAACTAAGTGCCACACGGAGCAAAGTGCCACATCACACTCGTGGTGGGGGCCACCTCTTGAATCCGTGGGGGCCACCTCTAGAATCCATCTCCTCAGAACAAAGTGCCACACGGAACAAAGTGCCACACCACACACCTGGTGGGGGCCACCTCTTGAATCTGTGGGGGCCACCTCTTGAATCTGTAGGAGCACCTCCTGTCTAAACCTGATTTCCTGCTATGACCCCTGTCATGATTCCTGTTATGTAATCCTGGATTCCTGATCGTGTCCTGCTTACTTGATATATTATTATAATTAGACAACTTGCACCGGTTTGGGGAAACTGATGGGCCCTGATTAATCATGTTCATGGTGGCACTATCGAGTCACGCGTGGCCACATACTTGAGGGATCACCTGGCGGCCACCAGGGATTCCGTGGGGTGTACTGGCACCCCTACTCCTGATTTCATGCCGGGTATGCACACGCCCTAGACCTATTTCTATGGGATCTGCGATACTCTATTCCTGTTCGGGCGACCATAAGTCCCGGTACCTAGCGGTACGTTCCGGCTCAGCACCGGATACTCCTGAACCGTTGTCCCGGGCATGTACGTGGCCCATCCAGAGCATGATTCATCGCACTTTATCAGTTTCCAAATAACTTACTATATAAGTTGTGAGTGGAAGTATGTGGAATGGGACACATACTGAAACTTGGAACTTAGACGGCTCCAATTATAATAAGATGTTAATCTACAAATTGTTGTGCTGCTTTGCAACTCGGGTTGTATGTGCTTAGATTGCGATGATATGAGATAAAGGTATATAGATGAGGGTTTCCTTGTTTGGATTATTCCTTCGATGTACTAGTCTCATGGAGCTGTGACCTAAGCTTGTACGATCGGTTTTGCTTGTAATCGGCTTTTATTCGGTTTTATCGGTTTTTATCGGTTTTATATTAGTTTAGGAGATATCTAGTGTTGCCTGTTATACCTGTTATTCCTGTTATGACTCCTGTTAAACCTGTTATGTACTCCTGTTATAACCACTGTGTGAATTGCCACGAATGCTTTCATCGGATTTTTACATCGGCTTTCCGATTTTATGATTATGTTATACCTGTTCATACTTGCTCTCTACCTGTATTCTAACCTACCTGTCTCCTGTTCTTATCTGATCATATCATGAGTACTTCCTACTTGATATCATCTGTTTTATGCACACTTGTGCTCATCCTGGCTCGCCACTTGGCTTTCACATTACACTCGCCTGGGGAGTTTCATCTGACTCCCCTGGATCCTCATGTCCAGGTCATGGAGCTTGGAGCGCGTGGATTCTCCCAGTTGCTGATCAGAGTGGCGCAGCGGTAGCGTAGATCTCCAGCAGATCATCCGAAGCTCTATTCTTTCAGGCCCCCGGTGTGCCTCTCGAGTTTTCCTTTTGTAAACTCGTGAGTGCCCTTGTACTATTCATTCTTGTATATCTCCTTGTAATCTCGCAATTGCGCATATCAGTGATGTAATATTCATGTAATATTGGATCACCTCTGGTGATAACTTTGTAATTGTACTCATGTGTTAGAATGTATAATGCACCACTTGCTTCCGTACTCTGATTCTTGCTTGTACTGATGCTTAGCGTATATGCGTGAGGGTAGTTCTGACCTACGTATATACGTTGCAGTAATGTCTCCGTATCCGCCAGGATCGGGGCGTTACAAACCGGTTTCCTCTGTTGACCAAGGCGAGATCGTGTGTTGAATTTTGCTGAGATCGTGTGTCGATTTCGTTTGGAGCGTTCAAGCTGAGATCATGTGTTGATTTCGCCGAGATCATGTGTCGATTTTGCCAGGTGTTCATTGGTGTTCGGCTCAGATTTGAAAAATCTTCACCGAGGCTGAGAATTATAGGGAAAGAGGAGATAAAAGGACATTGGAAGAGGTTTTTGTACTCATCGGGAAAATAGCGCAAAAATTAAAAGCCAAAAAGGAGCGAGAACAGCGCTTGCAGCAGGCCAGGACAGAACCTGGTCGACCGCCCGGTCGACCGTGGCAAGTAAGCGGTCGACCGACGCGGTCGATCGACTGAAAGGTAGTTGCTCTCGATTGGTCCTGGTCGACCGGGCCAGTCGACCGAGGCCATGAGTCGGTCACCGGCCGGTTAACCGATAGGCGTATCTGGGCGCAAATCTGTTTCTTTTTTTAGGATTCGGACTTCGTTTCTGAATTGGAGTCAAGTCCAATTGAAATTTTCTAAATCCATGAGACTCTCTGGTTATAAATATAGGTTAGAGGCTTCATGAATTGAATCCCATCAATTATTCTCTTCTAATTGATTGTTGAATCAATAAAATCTCTCTTTCTCTCCCCCTTGCCCCGAGGTTGTAGGCAAATTGTTGAACCAAATTGAAGTTTGTGTTGAATTGTTTTCTCTCTTATTTCTCTGTTCTGATTGTGTGGGTACTTCTCTGGTGAGTTCATCTCTGTTGCTTAGATTCCTCAAGTTGGTTGTTGCCCCAAGAGAAGGCGCTAGGCGCAAGAAGTTTCTTGTGAGATCGCAACGCCACTTCACTTCAGCAATTTGTGCCTAAATCGTGGAGTACACACATTTTTCTTTCCTTTGTTTTCCAACAGCTACACATGGCGTTAGGCGTGTCAAGTTTGAGCGGCTCACATAACATCAATAATTTTACAAATTGATTGAAAAGAAATCATATTATCGCCATGTATTGTGTGTAAACAAGACCACAAATCAGTTCAATTATGATATAAAATAAAACAAAACAAAATAAATAGAAGAACTTCAAAACTCAATCATAGTATAACTTATTCTTTGGATACACGTTTTTTCTAACCCTAAATTTGATATGCTCTTTAACAGTGATGAATAATGCGGATTATTAGGATTCACGGTGCAGAGATTTTAAGAAGAGAATTAAAAAAGCAACTAATATCTTGCGCAATGATAAGAGACTGAGATTAAATTATGACGGACCTCAATCTTTTTTATATAAATAAATTAAATCGAGGTGTTATTCTTTTGACTAAGGGATGGATGCTTGCAACTTAGTGGGCGATAATTTGAGCTTTCCATGAAGAAATTTGAGTAGCTTAGTTTGAATTATATGCTCAGAGTGTATGGCTTGAAGGTGACTGTAGTAGTAACACATTGGTTGCAAGAAAACAGATGTCCTACTCGTCTTGCAATGATTATGCTTGGTGATATTCGGCATTGGATTTTTGGTCTCTAATTTTCAGGCGAGTCATGTGTTGCGTGAAAGAAATATTGGGTCAAATTTTTTAGCCAATAAAGATGCATCTACAGTTTTGGTTGGGAATTTTGAGACCACTCTTACGGTGCAATTGCATGATCTGGTTCGAGTAGATAGCGAAGGTTGCTTTTTTCACTCGGTGAGTGAAAAATTTGTCTATCTATAAAAAAAGAGAATTATTGTTACCTAATCTTAATTGGTCTTTCTTCTAAGCACATGAATCACAACGAGTATACATCAAGCCCTAGGAACCTCCATAGAGTTATTGATAGGGGTGCCATCGGATCGGATACGGATCGGATATTACCTCTACCATATCCATATCCGCACCCAACCTTCGGATACGGATACGGATACGGATATGGCGGATGTGAAAAAATGATATCCTATCCGCCAAAATCGGATATCAGATATAAATCGGATATTAGCGGATCGGATGCGGATACTAATCGGATATGTTAAAAATGGATATGATTAAAGATAAATTAAACAGAAATACTTATATTACTTTTTATCTCATCTACTACAATCTTAAATGTGATACATACTATGATATTATTGTGTACATATCAATACATTCATCGTATTCATTGTCATTTGACTTCTATAACAATAGATTACACGTCCTCCGGTGCTAAATGCAGATTCGGATGCCACGGTTGAAGTCGAAATACTCAAAATATCTTGTGGTGCTCTTGCAAGAATCGAATACTTTCCACTATTACTTTTTTCACCAACTCAAAATATCAAAATTTAATGTCTTATTCCATTGAAGAATAATGTTCTGCATACTGACATCATTATGAAGCACGCAACATTCGGATATCGGATCAGATACGAATAAAATATTACTTTTATCATATCCGTATCCGCACCTACCTTTCGGATACGGATACGGATACGAATATTGACGGATGTGAAAAAATGATATCCGTATCCGGATTGGAGGCGGATTCGGATGCGGATATCCGCAGATAATCCGTATCCGCTGGCACCCCTAGTTATTGAAATTGAATCCTAGTTAGTCGACTTGTTAAGCACATCGACTACAACGAGCATCCACGAACCTACAATAGTCTACCCTTGTATATTTTTATTTGATAAATCTCCTTGCTCACAGCGGATGAGGATATTTGAACCCACAACCTCTCCCGTGATGAGGAAGTGCACACTGAATGATTTAAGCTCACTTTGTATTTTGAAGATATTTAAACATTGGCTTTCCATGGTTCATTACTGGTAATACATAGATTCCCAAAAAAAAAAAATTAATTAATTAATTTGTTAAAAAATTCTAAAAAAGTTAATACTGAATATATCTTTGTGGAAGAAAAGAGAGGAGATATTGTTTTTTTAAGGGTACTAAAATTTATTTGCTTCTCTTTTTTCTTTTCAACTGTCTCTGCTCTATGAAGAGAGAAGATACGATTTTTCTTGTGCATGACGCACATGAACTCATGGTCTCTCTCTAAAATTACTATGACTCCACTAATCTTTTATATCAACTGAAAAATAAAGCATAAAATAAATGTACTCAACTAAAACTCTATAAATAAAAAGAAGGGTAAATTGTGCAAAACCCCTTGCACTATCAAAACCTGCAGATTGCCCTCATGGAGCTAACTCTGTCAGCTTTGATGTTAATAAAAAAGCACGTGCATAGCACATAAAACCCTAATAATCAATTAATCTCATCTATAAGAGAAGATTGGGAAGATATCTAATGGTCTTCTTTACCCTATTGTTTTCCTAGGAAGTACGTTGTTCATGAGATGAAGTAGTGCTTAGTGAATTATTAATAATTATTAATAATTAGTTTTTGATATAAGATCTCAATTGTTCTCACTGATGTCACTTAGGTGGGAGAGCAAAGGTTCAATTAGGAATTATTATTTAGTTGTAAATAAGTTACAAATTGTGTATATATTGTAGGATTATCATTCAGATAGCCAACTGTTGCCTACAAAAGAGAGTGTAGGAGCAGTTAAAAAAAAAAAAAAATAAATAAATTCTAAAATGAACTTGAGCATGGAAAAAGATTGATTACACACCCACCCCAAATATCTAGATCATAGTTCAAATTGTTTTTCTTTCTACACTATCTAAGCTTGAAATTTGCACTCCACTGATTTCTTTCCTCCAAAGCAACTACTAGGGCAAAACTTGTGCTTTTGTTCTCCTGTACTACAAGACATTTGCCTACTGTTAACTGCAATTGATCTTTCACGCGATAAAAAACAACAGAGATTAAACATGCACGCAAACAAACATGTACAATCTAAAAACTAAAAAGGTTTAGTCAGAGTTAAAAAAAAACACATGAAATCATGGAGATTGCAACGAGAAGAAGAAGAGGCCACAGGCTCTTTTCTTGAGAATCTCTGTAAAAGTGTCGAGTTTTTGCGTTTGCATGATTCAAAATTCTGGCATCTCAAAACAAAACTTTTCCTCTCATGGTCCCATTTTGGCTCCGCTCGTGAAGTTTTGCGACGTCTTCCTCCTCTGATTGAGGGTGTGGCTGGCCCTCGTTGCTGACAGGCAAAAAACTGGTCAGATCGTACATTCATGCAGCTGCGTACGGCTCACACACATGCATGCCTCTTTCTTGCTGCTTTCCCTCCGACTCTTTTTTGTCATATTATTTTGGGCCAATCATGCATGGCCATAGGTTCTTCTCTCCACTGAGCAACAGGGCATGAGAATTAATCCAACTCTCATGCAAGATGATTGCACTAATTATATTTCTAAGGCCAATCTCAGAGTTGCTAATGGTTTGAGAATCTAACAGTGATGTCAGATAGTAACGCAATGCATAGATCTGGGTATAAAGAAAGAAAAAAAAGAAAAATAATGTGGAAAGAATTTTTTTAAAAAAATTCATAAATAAATAAATAACCAAAGAAAATTGTAGATTAGAAAAATATAACAAGGAGATGCGACTAGAAGAAAATATTGCAAAATGTCACATTCATCTAGTAGCTAGTTCGAACCCGGCGCCAGTGGATTTAACTAGAAAAGAAAAAAAATTCTAAGAGCCAGTAGTGTACACATTTATAACCTTTTGTCATCAACATTAATCACATAAATTGGCTATATATGAAACATGATGTCAATGATCACAGAAGAATACAGTGACTTTCCCCCCATGAATGTAGCCTTAATTCTAAACTAATCACAACTCTCATAGTTTATAGTCAATAAGAGCCGTAATGGTGGACGCTGGTGAACAGCCCAAGTCCATAAACAAATACAATTTAAAAAATGTAATGTTTTACAAAACTTTTTGAAAAAGAAAGGGTTAGTTGTAGTTAACCCTCTTACAATATTAAGCACTTGCCATTTTATACATGTAAACTATCAATTTTATCACATTAATCTCCTATCTAACACTTGTTAACTTTTCCGTTTAAAGAGCGTCTTGTTGTCATCATGTGATCCCATAAAATGCTCCCTACTTTATTAGAACTAATTAATCTCAACTTCTATTACTAAAAAGTGGAGCCCACATGAGAGGAGAGAATCCTAATCTGAAGTGCTTGCAACACCTTTTGCTTGCAAAAATTGAGATTAATTAACGCTAATAAGACTAGATGACATTTTTAGAGTCAAGTAATGGTAACTCGACCCCATACGAGGAAAGTTAATACATGTTATATAGAAGAGATAAATCAATAAATTGATGGTCTAGAAGAACAAAATGTCAAACCTCCAACAATGTAGAATGGTCAACTGTAATTAACCTAGAAAGAGAAGGCACTGCAAGACTCAAAACATGTAACGATGTACCGTTGGTCGTATTTAAACTTAAAATATGCACGTCTTGAGCGTGACACCGGCGGTATCGTTGTCACTTTTCTATTCACTCTCTCAAGTTTTATGTTTGTAAGCTAGATCCATAAAATAGTTTCTAAATAAAAAGTACTCGTAGTTTTGCTTAACTAAGTTACCTACTTGGAGTTTATCCCACGCAACCCCCAACCATCAACTAATTGGTTTGCATACGGTTGGTATTTGCCTCTAATTATGGAGAATAAGTCTACAGGGATCAGAGTTTTTCGTATTACTTAAAATTAATTCATGTATCCTTGGACTAATTCCTTGTGGCTGACCAAGAAAAGTGCAAACCCTAATTAGTGAGAAAATTAGACGAATTCCAAATTCAAAGTTGACACTTTTACTGATTTGAGGTCTTTGATCAAACATTTGGACCAGACACTTTAGTCTTGATTGAAATCAGAAAACTTATTGGATTCCAATTGGAAACGGTCTTTAATAATCCAGTGTCTAAGTTCAGCTCCAGTGTGATTTAATGCTACCGTTTCTTTGAGATTTTTGGTGTATGCCTATTTTTGAGTCTCGGGGTGTCGACAGCTTTTTCAGACTTGTCAAAAATATGTAACTGGATTCTTCTCTATTAAGTATTGTCGATAGGCCTATCGATAGCGCTTTGTGCGCAATCGACAGGCCTGTCGAATGTCACACAAAACTTCTTGATATGTTTCTTTTTCGAGTCTTCTTTCTGTTCCAATTCGATTGGATCTTCGTGGATCATCATCTTTTCTTGAAAATAAGATAAAATCCCAACAATCTCCATCTTGACTTGCTTTTCAAGCCTTTAGCAATACATCTTGAAAATTTGAAAATATATCTTGAATTTTTTTCTTGATCGTAATCGTATTGTAAAGCTTTTTATTCTTGCCCCTTTTCCCTGAAACCTTTGGATGATTCACTCTCATGCTTTGGGTCTTCTCGGGTCTCGATGCACCCTTTTCTTTCCTACAACACTTTGACCTGGTTCACGTCCTGTCGCAATCTTTCTTGAAGCTTCAGCTCGCGATGAGCTCCCTTCCAAGCTTATTATTGAAACTCCACATTGAACTGAGTTTTCTTTTTTCAGCTTGTATATCCCTACACACTTCTATCCTTTCAAGATTACCATGTCTTCTTGGTTAACTATGACGATGTCTTGTTGCATTTGGATCCAGCATCCTTTTCGAGCACCCTATGATATTAGATTGTTTCGTGCCTCCGGAACATATCAGACCACCTCAGAGCACGCATCGTCTCATCTCTTCCTTCTATATTGACTAACCAGTACTGATGACCTCGTAAGCCGAGCTATCCAACCTTTTGACAATTCCTTCCTCCTTTACAATCAAGGAGTTGAATATATCCTTATGGGACCATACATGAACTGTATTATCAGAATAAAAAATATAGCTTTTACCTTGAGAAGTGTTGTTTTCATCGTAGGAAGCCATTAATACTTCGATGTCAACACTGCTCTTTGCTACGTCTGCCTCCTCAGCTTACCCTTCTTCTTCAACCAATCTTTTTGATGCTTGTAATCCTTCTTTCAGTGACATTTCTTGTGACAAAAGTGACACGCTTTGATGAACCTGAACTTTTATTTCCTTCTCATGACCACCAAACTCAAACCTTTCTACTCAACTTGATTTGGATTTTTTTTATCTCATTAGATAATAGAGTTGACGTGACCCTCTTTAATATGAGAGTTTTCTTACTGCAGAGCATGGTGGTGATAATATGATCGTAGGACTCCGGAAGTGAACTGAGAAATATTAACGCCTTGTTCTCATCGTCGATTTTGATGTTAACAGTTAGCAGTTCGCTGATGACCTTTTTGAAGAAGTTCAAATGCGCCAACATTGCTGTCCCTTTCTCCATGCGTAGCCCATATAATTATTTTTTTAAGTACAACTTGTTGGAGAGACTTATCGCCATGTACAATATTTCTTGACGACAAACCCGTAGTCATTTCTTCATCCACGTTGTACATGATCTCATTTACGAGGCATAATTGGATCGTGCTTGTCACTTTCATATCCATTTTCTCTCAATCCTCATTTGACGTACTTGTATGTTTTGCTGACTTTCCTTACAAGGTCTTGTGAAAACCCTGTTGCACCAACATCTTTACCCTATTTTACCATAGACCAAAGTTTCTTTTGCCATTGAATTTCTCGACCTTGAACTTGCTCGCAAAAATTTCAATTCTCTATATATCGCTTTATTATCAACATTTAGCTTTGATACTAATTGTTGTGACAGGACAACTATGATACCAATTATTGAGACCAACAATCGGATTACGATACTAACCGTTGTGCATGCCCAAGGTCATGAACGACGTTGCGGAACCGTGACAATATGTAATACTTGTAAAGAAAATTATTGTAGAGTTAACTAGCAATCCAAGACAAAAGAGAAGAAAAGAACACGAGAATTAACGTGATTTGGCCCAAACTTGGCCTACGTCCATGAGGAGAGAACTTGAGAGAGTTTTATTTATAAACTCGATACAAGAGATATGATATTCTCCTTAATTCTCACAAAAGTATTCATCTTTCACTTGAATCCCACAAAATTACAAGCGTATATCTTCTCTCTATGCACTGTCACCTTCCTCTCTATTTCTTGTCTTCCTCTTCACCTTCGTGTTACAATCTACTGGTTTACAATCTTTCTTTATAGAGTTTTACAATACAAATCATATTCGAATTATGAGATAATCTTGGCCGTCAGATACTTGAAGAAATTAATCAATCCTTATAGGAGTTGATGTTCTTGATCTAGAAGAATTCTAGACCCCTTAAAAGTTTAGAATTTTTTTCATTAAATAGGAACTGATTCTTATTTGAACTCCAGCAGAGAAAGAAACTTGAATGCGCCCGAAAAGGAAACAAATTTCTGCTTTTGGGCCTCGGGTTGTCGACAGCCTTTTCAGGCCTGTCGACAGGGGCCTGAAGGCCTGTCGAAGATCTTTAAGTAAGTTCTTCTCTATTAAGTGATGTCAACAACGCTTTGTGTGCAGTCGACAAGCATGTCGACTGTTACACAAAACTTCTTGATCTGCTTTTTTCAAGTCTTCTTTCTTCTCTAATTCGATTAGATATTCTTCGACCATCATCTCTTTTTTGAAAACAAGACAAAATCCCAACATGAGATACTTTGAAATCAAGTCATTAGAAAATATACGTAATATTTGAATATAACATAGCATGCCAAAAAGTGAACTACCCCTTGGACTGTTACGAAAAACTGTTTGGATTTTGCCTTATTTTCAAGAGGAGATGATGGTCCAAGAAGATCCAATCGGTTGGAGAAGATGACAGCTTGAAGCAGAAGAAGCAAATCAAGTAGGTGCGGATTAGTCGACTTATATAATTTATAAGTCAGGTAACACAAAGACCAGTTGACTAGTAGTCGACTAGGGCAGATACAGAAGCAGAAACAAAGAGGAAGTACTATACAATAGTCAACTATATAGTTTATAAATCGAGTAATGACAGAGATTAATCGACTAATCATCAGGATAAGTCGACTAATTGAGACATTTTCTGAAGTAGAATCAGTTACTTTTTCAAGCTCTAATTTTTTTTCTGGTGGAGTATGAATATAATTCAGTTTATATTCAATGACAGTTTGTTTCTAAACATTAAAGGGTCAAGAATTCTTTTAAATTAAGGAGATCAACTCCAAATAGGATTGCTCTAGATTCTTCAAGCATCCAATGACCAAGATTATCTCATAATTCAAGTAGGAGTCATACTATAAAATCCTATAAATAAGGGTTGTAACCCAGTATTGTAAATTTATCTCAATTAAAGAAGTTCAGAAGAAGCTAAGAAAGAGGGAGCAAGGTAAAGGTACATAGAGAGAAGATAATACTCTTGTAATCTAGGTCAGCCTCAAGGTAAGGTGAATACTCTTATTGTATCAAGAGGAAAGTTAAATCTCTTTGTATCAAGTTATTAATAAAGCTCCCAAATTCTCTCCCTGTGAACGTAGACCAAGTTTGGGCCGAACCACATTAAATCTTCATTTATTTCTTACTGCTCTTTTTTCTAAGTATTACTAATTTGCTTTATAATAATTTTCTTTTGCAAGTATCATCATATTGCCAAGTTCTGCAAACGTCAATCCCGGGAGTAACAATTAGTATCATAGCGGCGATTTGTTACAACAATTGGTATCAGAACATATCAATTTCGCAACAATTGGTACCAGAGCTAAAGATTGATGAAGGGCGATATGTCACAGATAAAAAGTTCTACGACAAAGTTCGAGGTCGAGAAGTTCAATGGTAAAGGAAACTTTAGTTTATGGTAAAAAAGAGTGAAGGCGTTACTAGTGCAACAGGGTCTTCATAAGACCTTGCAAGATAAGTCATCAAAATTTACAGGCACGCCAAATGAGAATTGGAAGGAGATAGATCTAAAGGCAACAAGCACGATCCAACTATGTCTCGCAGACGCGGTGATGAACAACGTGATGGATAAGGAAATGGCTACATGATTGTAGTCAAGGTTAAAAACATTGTATATGACGAAAAGATTCTCCAACAAGCTGTATCTCAAGAATCAACTATATAGGCTACGCATGAACAAAAAGACAACGGTGTTTGAGCATTTAAACTTCTTTAACAAGGTCATCAACGAGCTTCTAGCTGTTGATGTCGAGATCGACGAGGAGGATATGGCGATGATACTTCTCAGTTCGCTTCCACAGTCATATGATCACATCGTCACCACCATGCTCTATAGTAAGAAAACTTTCATCTTGGAGGAGATCGTGTCAACTCTCTTATCTAATGAGATTAGAAAAAGGCCAAATCAAGAGGAGAAGACAAGATCGACTTTAGTGGTCACAAGAAGGAAAGGAAGAGGAGAAGGAAAGAAAGGTCTGGGCTCATCAAAAGCGTGTCACTTTTGTCACATGGAAGGGCATTGGAATAATGACTGCAAGCATCGATAAGAGTGATTAAAGAAGAAAGAGTATGCTACATAGGCAGACGTAGCAAGCGGTGTAGAAGACATCAAAGTATTAATGGCTTCTTATGTTGAAGATAACACTTCTCAAGGTAAAGGCTGGATATTTGATTCGGGTAGTACGGTTCATGTATGTTACTAAAAAGAGCTGTTTAACTCCTTGATTGCAAAAGAAGAAGAGACTGTCAAAATGGTGAATGGCTCGACTTGCGAGGTAATTGACACTGGGACAGTCAAGGTTACAAAAAGAGATGTGACAATGTGTACTCTAGAGGCGGTCCGATATTGTCCCAGAGACAGGTACAATCTAATATCCATAGGGGTGCTCGACAAAAAAGAATGACAGATCCAAGTGCAACAAAGTGTCATCGCAGTTAGCCAAAAATATAAGGTAATCCTGAAAGGAGAGAAGTGTGGTGGATTATACAAGCTGAAGGAAGGAAATTTAGTTTGAGATGGAGTTTTAAGGATAAACTTGAAAGGGAGCTCATCGCAAGGTGGCGCTCCAAGGAAGACTGCAATGGGACGTGAACTGGATCAAAGTATTGCGGGAAGGAGAAATGGTACATTCGGGTAAGGCCTAAGATGGCTCAAGCCATAGTGGTAAATCAGCTAAAGGCTCTGGGGAGAGGGGCAAAAACTAAAGACTTCACAGTATAGTTACAATCAAGGTAGTAATCCAAAATCTCAAGGGTTTTACTAAAGGCTGAAAAATTAAGTCAAGATGGAGATTATTAGGATTTTGTCTTGTTTTCAAAAGGAGATAATGGTCCAAGAAGATCCAATCGAGTTGGAGAAGATGATGGATTGAAGAAGAAGAAGCAAATCAAGCAGGTGCAATAGTCGATTTGTAAAGTTTATAAGTCGACTAACACACAAGACCAGCCGACTAGTAGTCAAATAGGGCAGATACAGAAGCAGAAACAGATAGAAAGCATTATACAGTAGTCGATTATATAGTTCATAAGTCGACTAATGGCAGGGATTAGTCGACCAATATCAGGATAAGTCAACTAATTGAGACATTTTTTGAAGTAGAATCAGTTTTCTTTTCAGGCTCTGGTTTTCTTTTCTGGTGGGGTACGAATATGATTCAGTTTCTATTCAATGAAAGTTTGTTTCTAAACATTAAAATATATAGAATTCTTTTAGATCAAGGAGATCAACTCCTAATAAGATTGATCTAGATTCTTAAGCATCCAATAGCCAAGATCATCTCATAGTCCAAATAGGAGTTGTGCTGTAAAATCTTATAAATAAACGTTGTAACTCAGTATTGTAAATTAATCTCAAGTAAAAGAGATCAGAAGAAGCCTAGAAAGAGAGGAGCAAGATGAAGGCGCATAGAGAGAAGATAATACTCTTGTAATTTTGGTCTAGACTCAACGGTAAGGTGAATACTCTTGTTGCATCAAGAGGAAGGTTAGATCTCTTTGTATCAAGTTTATTAATAAAGCTCTCTCAAGTTCTCTCCCCGTGGACACAGGCGAAGTTTGGGTTGAACTGCGTTAAATCCTCATGTTATTTCTTACTGCTCTTTTATCTAGGTATTACTAGTTTGTTTTACAACAGTTTTTCTTTTACAAATATCATTATATTGCCAAATTCCATAAATATCGATCCTCGGAGTAACAATTGGTGTTAGAATGCCGATTTGTTACAACAAAAACACCATTGGATTTGAAAGTAGCCCGGTGTAACATAAAATTTTTGCCTGATTGTGCACGTTTAGCATATTTTTTTCACAATAGTGGGATCACTATAACTGACTCTATTGAGTTCGCCACCATAAAACTCAAAGGTTACACCTAGTTGTTCAGCACTATACTTTTATTATGTCCTTCAAAAAGGAACATTTGCCCTCACAATCCCGTCTCCATCTAGCTAAACTACCGGGAATGTTTCCATGATACAATTCAAGCGAAAGTTACTAGATTAATGAAAATATAGAGCAACAAATAAATTATCATGCTTGCATATCTATCATTAGAGTCTCCAAGAATTATTCCAATAATTACATATTCAATTTGACCGATAGACGAAATAGAAAGCATATGTTTCGTGCTTGTTTGAGTAATATCAATGAGATTTTTTTCAATATCATATTAAAAATAGCTTTTTCTGAAATTAATAAGTTCTCAGTATCTCATCCTCCAACGTCAAAAGAACCCGTTTATTATTAAGAATTGGTTGCCGAAAGACGAACAAAAATAAGAAAAAGAAATATAGAAAAGAAAAGGCAAGAAAGAAGAGCAAGGTAATGCTTTCTTGCTTCATAAGGTGACCGATCTGAAATTTAAATTCAAAAAAATTGTCATTTCATGAAGTTTTACACGTCACAGGTGAATTCAAATCTCTGTGGTCCACAACTAATCCCTTTGTCCACGTCAACCAGTTTCTTCAAAATCAAAATAGATAGCTGCATAAAGACATAAAATCAATACAGCGGACGCAGCGTGTTTTTTCAGTTTGACGTAAATGTAATAAGAATTTAGTGTAAGTGTAGATATAATAAAAAAATAAAAATATAAAGTAATATTGCATCTTTCAAGATTTAAAACTTGTGGTCTTCAATAATTTAGATTTATAAGTTGTGACTTGAGCTAGAGTTCAAAAATATTCTTATGTTAATAAAAATAATATAAAAATATAAATTATATATATTTTTTTCATTAATTTATAAAATCTTGTGCGAGCATCCGACCACACTATATTGTATGTATGTCCGCCCTTGCATGCAAGGTCACTAAACTTGGAGAAAGAGATGATGGCAGCAAACTTTGCATGAATATTTAGAAAGAGCAATTACTTTCGGCTTGGATTCAAGGAAGTGGACGGAAGTGAGGAAATGGAAAGTATATTTTTTTCTTTTTGAAAAATGAGAATTTGTGTGTTTCTTTTACGCTATTTGATTGATAGTTGAAAAAGTAAAAGTGGAAAAGTATACTGTATTTTTCGATATTTTGTTAGTAATGTGGAAGTGGAAGCGGAAAGTTGACCACAAAGTTGACTGTAAAATAATATTAAAATAAAAATTAATAATAAAAAAATTGGACTGTAATTAGAATGCAAATGAGATTTATATGACCACAAAATTAACTGTTTTGAGCTTTAAATTATTACAAATGAGATTTACATGACCACAAAATTAACTGTAACACTCTGAAGTGAGGAAATAGTTATATAAAAAGAAAGACGGGAGAAAAAAAATTTTCTCATTTTTCTTTTTCAGTATTTGGAGACGCAGTAAGACGCAGCTGATACTTCTTCACTTCTGGCCACATTTCCTTGAATCCAAACAGCAAGTAAGAAACAGTGATTGCCATTAATTATGATCCTAAATTATAGTTGGAAGTGCCAAAAATTTAATGAATGCAGTGCTGCTGCTGCTAGACTTGCAACCACCTCTTAAATTGTAGGTGTGAATGAATCCTTTTAATTTGTTGCATTTGAAATTGGTGAGACCCTCATCATGAACCCTATACATTCAAGACATTAGATTTCATATCTAACAGTAAGGAAACAACAGGATTGTTCAAATATTTAAGGCCTTGGCAATCATCCTTCTTTCCAATTCAAGGAAAGTATGGGCCAAACAGTGCCATGTAATGTGAAGTCACCCAGTTTCAAACGATTGAGGCAAAGCAAGAGAGATGGCAAGAAAGACTCTGAACCAAATCCTAATAGGAAAGGCCTCTGAAAGCACATGATAGGGGTCCTGACACTGATAGAGAGGATATTTGATCGACGACACCAAGGAGCCCTGATTTTGACTTCTCAGGCTAGGCCTGACTTTCACTACATGATGTGCCTGTATTTTGTATCAGAGTGAGTCCGTTCTTCTGGTGCATGTATCTTTATCATTAGATGTACTTTTCTTTTTCTCTCCTCTTGCATTTGTGTGTGCTGCGAAGTTATCAGGTTCGGGAGGATCTGTACTCCTTTTATGTTGTTTTTTTTTTTCCTATGTTGTTTTTCTAAAAAACTTTTTAATGAAACATGAAGGACTTTAAAGGTTCACCGTTTAAACTCCAAAAAAAAGTGCATGCATACTTTGGATCTCACCAATATGTACACATAACCTAAAATGTACCTCACAAATAGAAGAGAAGGCATGCATCTCCTTCTTCTTACTCTTTTTCTTTCTTTTCGGTCTTATGCCAAGTTATACATACAATGTGAACTCACACCTTTCTTTTCAAGTGTACAAAAACTTTGGATCTCATCAATATGTGCATAACCCTAAATGTACCAAATACATTACGCAGTGTTTTTAGGCCTTTATACTCTTCTCCTTCCTTGCATCACGAGACAATTATATTGAGGTCAATGGGCTGATCCAAATTGCTCAAAACCAATTGAGTCCACAATATAAATATGTGGTTTTAAACTCAAATCACACTTTTTCGCTCTCCCCACCACTCAGTTACACAAGGACAAGGTGCAACTTCCATTAAGCTTGTGCCATGTCCCCCGGAAATGACTCAGTGCTCTAGGGCCAGTTGTTGTTTTCTGCTTAATAGGAATCAATCTGACAACTATTCAAGATCACTGAAATATCAACAATCTAATTGGCCAGGTCGGCAAATATCAGGTGAGAGGTTTTCCGTTTAATAGAACGTTCCTTAATTTAAGAACCACCTTTCAATTTCCTTCCTTAGTTAAACACCAATTAGACTGAATCTAAATCAGTCTCAATATACTGAATATCAGTATATCCCCTGTATAAAGAATTAATTCACTTATACAGTACTTGGAGTGAGGTACGCTTAGAGCGAATCTCCTTAAGACAATTACGTCCCCCGCACCGGTGCTAACGGGTTACTGAACGCTGATCTCCCAAGATACAACACTCCTTCACGGTATTTGGATAGCACTACCAAATCACCGTACGGTCGAACCGTAGTTAACCAGTACCTTCACAGGATCGTTGAAGCAGCGGGATAAGACAAATTTCGGGTGAATATTTGCCTTTACTTTGGAGGAGCACCCACTGTAGAGGAAGAAGGAAGGTTGAAGAATATTCTTCGTCAGAAGTCCCAGATTCAGACAACAATTCTATTAAAGAATCTATTGAATTTTCTGAGCCCTCTTTCAGAACGAATTTAGCAGAATCTCCTTTGGAAGTCGCTTCGGAAACTGACTTTCTCACTTCTCGCTGGAAGTTATTTCAGAACTCCAATTCCCAGTTCAGAACGCAGAAAATCGCTTCAGTTCTGAACTCAGAGAGAAAGAGAGAGATTATTATTCTCGTTTTGGTGTGTCTGAGAAAGAGAAACCGGAGCGCTATTTATAGCGCTCCGCCCAACCGCACAGACGGTTTGGAGCCGGAGCGGAGCGGGTCTGGTTCGGGTAGCGGAGCGGGTATGCTTGCAACCCATACCCGATTCAAAAAGAACCAGGCCGGGTAGGGAACCCGAACCCGAACCCAGGCCCGGTCCCGGTCCCGGTCCCCGGCCCGGCCGCCGCCAGCGGCGGCGCGCGCGCATGTGCGGGCATAGTTCCCTCCCAATCACGCGCGAAAACTCCAAGTACCCAAAGTGCACGCCCTTTGTTCTCACTTTTCTCTATTTAAACACCACGAACTTCCATCCCATGGCCAATGTGGGACTAATTGCTTTTAGCTACCTTTAGTCCCATTTTGGCTTTGAATTAGGCAATCTTTAGACTTGAATATCTCATTCATTCGAAGTCGGAATTGAACATGTGAATATACCACGTTCATCCCCAATGGAAGGAGAAAATACTCCAACCATCATCCAATTGATTCGATCAACGGATCTCGCCATAATTCAATTCAAAGATTCACATTTATATTCTTCATATTCCAACAATCCCCCACAATGAATGGAGATTCAAGGAAATGACACACAATGAGACTGACTCTATTATGAAGGTACTTTAGAAAAGAAACTGCATCAGGATAGGTGAACTAGGTCTTGAACCTTCCATAGCGAAAGCTTTATCGGACTTATTGGCTAATCAGTGAACTAGGTCTTGAACTGTTAGCCGTTAGGGTAAGCCAAGTCAACAAGCTTCACACAGTGACTTTCCAAATTAACTTTGGTTCTCGGTTGTGTCCGTTTTGGCCTTGGACATTCTTGGTTTCAGAGAGTATCTTTAGGGAATAACAGCCTCCATAGAAATTCCCAAAGAGCCGACCCAACTCTATACTCACATAGGTGATCGTCCTATTAAGAGTAGTCTACTCTACTCCACTTGTTTAGTAACAAGATATAGGCATCATTAAAGCGTTAAGCTTATCCTTAATCCACTTGTAGAAAAGCACTTATGTTCACCTTAGGAATGGATTGGGGTCAAGCTCCCAAGTGCTTACTTGCTGAGTCAATCATAATTAGTTTTTCCTCTTGAACTTAGTCCGTGGGATCTCCAGTCGCTAAGTGAGGTTTCCATTAAGCTGACTCGGTAAGGTTAGGCTTTTAGACCCATTCCCCTCGATGCGCAGTTTATACGCTCTCCACTTAAACCTTTAGTAAGTGGATCCGCTAAATATCCTTTGACGATACAAAGTCAATAGAGATAATTCCATTTGAGAGCAACTGCTTCACGGTATTATGTCTATGACGAATATGTCTAGACTTACCGTTGTATATAACATTTTGTGCCCTAGATATAGCTGCTTGATTATCGCAGTGTATACATGTAGCGGGCACTGGTTTTTGCCATAATGGTATATCTTCCAAGAATTGTCGAAGCCATTCTGCTTCTTCTCCGGCCTTATCTAAGGCTATGAATTCCGATTCCATAGTGGAACGGGCAATACATGTTTGCTTAGAAAATTTCCAAGATACCGCTGCTCCTCCTAGAGTAAATACTATCCGCTAGTTGATTTTGATTCCTCAGAATCTCCAATCCAATTAGCATCACTGTATCCTTCAAGTACAGGTGGATACTGTCCATATCTCAAGACATATTCCTTGGTATGTGATACGTAACCCAATACTCGTAGTAGAGCGGTCCAATGTTAATCACTAGGATTACTAGTGTATCTGCTTAACTTGCTTACAGCGTAAGCATATCGGGTCTAGTGCAATTCATCAAATACATTAGACTTCCGATAATCTGAGAATACTCCAACTGGCATATTCCAGTTCTTGTATTCTTATGAAGGTGGACGTGTGGGAGAAAAGAATTTGTATTCTCTTTTATCCTATGATCCTTGAATCTTTCTATCATCTTATCCACGTAGTGAGATTGAGATAGACTGATTCCATCTGGTGTCCTGGTGATTTTAATTCCTAAAATTACATCAGCAACCCCCAGATCCTTCATGTCAAAACTGTTGGATAACATTCTTTTAGTGGACTTAATAATTTCAATATTAGTCCCAAGTATCAACATGTCGTCTACATAAAGACAAACAATGATACATGCATTTTCAACTGTTTTAGTGTAAACACATTTATCGATTCATTGATAGTGAATCCATTTTTGATCATGACGCTATCAAATTTCTCATGCCATTGTTTTGGAGCTTGTTTTAGACCGTATAAGGATTTTACCAATTTACACACCTTGTGTTCTTGGTCCTTGACTATAAATCCTTCACGTTGCTCTATATATATCTCTTCATTTAATTCACCATTAAGAATGCAGTCTTGACATCCATTTGATGGATATCTAAGTTATGCAATACTGCAATTGCAATCAACATCCGAATGGATGTTATTCTTGTTACTGGTGAATAAGTATCGAAGTAGTCAAGTCCTTCTTTTTGTCGATAACCCTTAGCTACTAATATAGCCTTGTACTTATCGATAGATCCATCGGGTTTTAATTTTCGTTGAAAATCCACTTACACCCAATTGGTTTACTGCCAGGAGGCAAGTTACCAATTCCCAAGTATGATTACTTAGTATGGATTCTATTTCGCTATTTATAGCTTCTTTCCACATTTGTGCTTCTGGGGTTGACATAGCCTCTTTAAATGTTTGAGGCTCGCTTTCAATAGCGTATGCTATGAAATCTGGACCAAAAGATTTTGAGATTCTAGATCTCTGACTTCTTCTTGGTTCAATTTCCGCATTAACAGTCGGTTCCTCAGGGCTTTTGTCCCTGAACGCCATCTCATGTGTTCTTTTCCCAGAAGTCTTATATGTTTCCCGTTTATATGGAAAAATATTTTCAAAGAACACAGCATCTCTAGATTCGATAATCATGTTTACATGAATATCTGGTATCTCTGATTTATGAACCAGAAATCTGTAGGCACTACTATTCAAGGCATAGCCTATGAATATGCAGTCCATAGTTTTTGCTCCCAACTTAGTCTTTTTAGGTAATGGTGTTAGCACCTTTGCAAGGCACCCCCACATTTTGAAGTAATGGTAGGAAGGTGTTCTTTCATGCCATAACTCAAATGGTATAAGATCAAGTTTCTTGTGAGGTACTCTATTTAGAATATAATTTGCAGTTAATAGAGCTCCCCCCCACAAGTTCTGCGGAGCTCCAGAACTTACGAGCATGGAATTTACCATCTCCTTCAAAGTTTTGTTCTTCCGTTCAGCAATTCCATTTGTTGAGGAGTATATGGTGCTGTTATTTGATGGATTATACCAAAATTAGCACATAACTCACTAAAATCATTTGATTCATATTCTCCGCCTCTATCGGATTTTAGAATCTTGATTTTCTTATTGAGTTGATTCTCAACTTCGGCTTTATATGTTATAAACATATTAATTGCCTCATCCTTACTGTTTAAAAGATACACATAACAGTATCTTGTACTGTCATCTATAAAAGTAATAAAATACTTTTTACCGCCTCTAGTTGGCATAAACTTCAAGTCACACAGATCGCTATGAATTAACCCTAAAGGTTCTGTATTTCGATCAATTGAGTGAAATGAATTTTTCATCAACTTGGCCTCAACACAAATCTCACACTTGCGAATTCCTTCCAAGTTGAGTTTAGGAATATATCCCAGATAGACAAGTTCTTTAATGACTTGTAATTTACATGCCCTAATCTAGCATGCCATAAAATAGGAGACTCAAGCAAATAAACAGAAGATTTTCCTTTATTTAAAGCTTCGGGTACAAATACACAGACTTTTTATCTACCACTGCAACATTGGCTTTAAAAAGTCCATCAACAAGATAACCCTTTCCCACATACATCCCTCCCTTAGTAAGTATAAATTTATCTGATTCAAAAACCATTCTAAATCCTTTCTTACTAAGTATTGATCCAGAGATCAAATTCTTGCGGATATCTGGAACATATAGAACATCGTTCAGAGTAAGCTCTTTCCCCGATGTCCACTTCAGGATGGCTTTGCCTTTTCCTTCAACCTTGAGGCGGCTGAATTTCTCATGAATAATTTGCTCATCTTGCTCTAGTTTTTGATATTCAGAGAATAATAATTTTCAAGCAGATGTGCCGAGTAGCCCCAGTGTCTACCCACTAATCCTTATTATTGGTTCTCAGATTTACTTCTGACACCACAGCTGAAAGGCTTGCGACTCATGGTTGGTCAAGTTTGCCTGTGGATGGCTCTTCTTATCTTTTTGAGACGGCTGCGACATTCATTCGCCTTATTCCCTTCTTTGTTGCAGATGTAGCAGGTTCCCTTGAAGCGCATGTTTTTTGTCGTCTTGGACCTTGCCTTTGTCCCCTGGGAAGTCTTCTTCCGCTTTAAGACTTTGGAAGTAGACGCTTTTCTCCTTTGAGTCTTCGATCACATTGGCTTTGACTTCATAGGAGGTTCTTGCTGCTCCTTTTCTCGGACTTTAGATTGTCCTCCTCGATTCGAAGCCTCACAATGAGATCTTCCAACTTCAGCTCCTTTCGCTTGTGATTCAGGTAGTTCTTGAAATCTCTCCACGCAGGTGGGAGTTTCTCCACGATAGTAGCAACCTGAAAGGTTTCTCAGGTAGAATCATACCTTCGGCTTCTATCTCGTGCAAGATAAGTTGGAACTCTTGCACCTGACTAATTACAGTCTTGCTATCCACCATTTTGTACTCCAGAAAACGTCCTACGACGAACTTCTTGGTACCAGCATCTTCAGTCTGTACTTTCTTGTCAAGACTGGCCCATAACTTCTTTGCCGTTGTGATAGGCTGTAGACATTGTAAAGAGAGTCTACAGTCCATTTAAAACATAATTTCGGCAAAGAAAGTCACCTTGTGTCCATGAATCGACTGCAAGGACTGAGTCCCGATCTGTTCCGGGTTCTGGTGGATCTTCTTGCAGAAATTTGGCCAGATGAAGAGTGATCAAGTAGAAGAGCATCTTCTTGCCACCTCTTGATTCTGTGCCGTCAAATTTTTCCTGGCTTCTCTGGCTTCGGGTTAGGAAGTGGAGTAGGCATCAAAGCTTGTAGCTGCATGATTGGTGCCTTACTAAGCTATCTTGATTAGTCTCAGACATTTTCTGCAAGTTCAAGCAGAACAGAAGTAAGAAACTTCAATGATAATTGTCTTAAAATTGTTGTTTTTTCTGCTTAACAGGAATCAATCTGACAACTATTCAAGATTACTGAAATATCAACAATCTAATTGGTCCAGGTTGGTAAATATCAGGTGGGAGGTTTTCCGTTCAATAGAACGTTCCTTAATTTAAGAACCACCTTTCAATTTCCTTCCTTAGTTAAACACCAATTAGACTGAATCTAAATCAGTCTCAATATACTGAATATCAGTATATCCCTGTATAAAGAAATTCACTTATACAGTACTTGGAGTGAGGTACGCTTAGAGCGAATCTCCTTAAGACATTACTCCCCCGGACCGGTGCTAACGGGTTACTGACGCTGGTCTCCCAAGATACAACACTCCTTCACGGTATTTGGATAGCACTACCAAATCACCGTACAATCGAACCGTAGTTTAACCAGTACTTTAAGGATCGTTGAAGCAGCGGGACAACGACAAATTTCGGGTGAATATTTGCCTTTACTTTGGAGGAGCACCCACTGTAGAGGAAGAAGAAAGGTTGAAGAATATTCTTCTTTAGAAGTCCAGATTCAGACAACAATTCTATTAAAGAATCTATTGAATTTTCTGAGCCCTCTTTCAGAACGAATTTAGCAGAATCTCCTTTGAAAGTCGCTTCGGAAAACTGACTTTCCCACTTCTCGCTGGAAAGTTATTTCAAAAACTCCAATTCCAGTCAGAACGCAGAAACTCGCTTTAGTTCAGAACTCAGAGAGAAAGAGAGAGAGATTATTATTTCTCGTTTTGGTGTGTTTGAGAAAGAGAAACCGAGCGCTATTTATAGCGCTCCGCCCAACCGCACAGACGGTTTGGATCTGGAGCGGAGCGGGTCTGGTTCGGGTAGCTGAGCGGGTTTGCTTGCAACCCACGGTTTCAGACAGCCGGTTTGGATCCGGAGCGGCGGGTCTGGTTCGGGTATGCTTGCAACCCATACCCGATTCAAAAAGAACATGCCGGGTAGGGAACCCGGTCCCGGGTCCCCCCGGCCGGCCCTGCCCTGCCCTGCCCTGCCGCGCGCGCATGTGCGGGCATAGTTCCTTCCCAATCGCGCGCGAAAAACTCTAAGTACCCAAAGGGCACGCCCTTGTTCTCTCACTTTTCTCTATTTAAACACCACGAACTTCCCATCCCATGGCCAATGTGGGACTAATTGCTTTAGCTACCTTTAGTCCCTTTTGACTTTGAATTAGGCAATCTTTAGACTTGAATATCTCATTCATTCGAAGTCGGAATTGAACATGGAATATACCACGTTCATCCCCAATGAAGGAGAACACACTACAACCATCATCCAATTTGATTCGATCAACGGATCTCGCCATAATTCAATTCAAAGATTCACATTATATATCTTCATATTCCAACACCAGTTAGAGTACAAGTTTCTCTCGTGGTCATCTGTTCGAGCCTGCGTACCAGCAGGCATTTTCTCTTCCCGGTGCGGCCCTGATCGTGTCCCAGGATTTGCTTTCTGGTAGTCGCCAATGAATCTCGTCGACAGTTGAGTTAATTAGGGAAAAA
>JAVJIF010014945.1:0-110764 GCA_038442645.1 Agave tequilana
CTGACTATCTCCTCAAGATTCCTCTAGATAAGAGTTGAGGTGCCGCTATGGCTCTCTTGTTGAATACAAGTGTTTAAACAATCCCAAGCATGTAACAATTAAGCACACAATATATCAAGCATATAAGAGATATGAGCAATAAGCATAAGCAAGATATAAACACAAGTGAGAGATAGAGAGAGCAATCGCAAACACGGGAGATTTGTTTCGAGATTCGAGCACCCTTGCTCTACGTCCCCCGCCTTCAACACTATGAAGATTTTCACTAAAAACGATCCCACCGGATCACTCGGAGCCGCAACACCTACAAGTGAGTTCACACTAGAACTCCTTTGGACTCTCTAGTCTCTCTCTTGTTCCCACAAGAACTACACACCACAAGCACACTAGCTTGCCGAGGCCGCACCTCTATACCAAGCTCTCATAAGAACCCGAAACAACGCGAACCCGCAAGTCCGCCTTCTCAAATACAAAGTATGAAAACTTTGGTGATCACAACACTTTGATCACCTAAAATCCTCTCACAACAAAGATCCCTATAGGATTGATATAGCAATGGATAGCTCAAGTGTGTGAGAAAAATAAGGATTGATTTGTGGTGAAAAACTCAAGAAATCTCTTTACAAAACACTCTTGAAACTCTCCTTTTGATATGGAAGTATTTGGCTCTAAAATAAGTGGAGATAAACACTTAGAAGTGTATGAAAAACTAGCTCAAAAACTCACTTAATATCTTGCGTAAAACAGTCTAAGGGAGCCTCATTTTATAGGCTCCAAAATCTGCCCGTTGGAAGCCAACTCAGCAGTTATGACTGCTGACGGTCGACCGCCCCCGTCGACCGCCAACGGTCGGATTTTCGGATGGTCGGTCGACCGGCCGGTCGACCGCCAACTGGGCAATGGCCTAGCGGTCGACCGCCCGGTCGACCGGGCCATTTCTAGAGAGCAGAAGCTCTCTGGCGATCGACCGTGCGGTCGACCGGCCCTGGCCGTGCACGTTTTATGCACGTCAGTCGACCGCCCGGTCGACCGACCTCTAGCTCGGTCGACCGTGCGGTCGACCGGCAGAAGGCCAAAAACAATATTTTCAAGGATTTAAAAGTTGTCTTTTTACCTTTGATAAAATCCCATAAATCCACAAAAAATCTACAAAATAAGTTCAGTAATATAATTTGATATACAACATGTTTGAGAGAAAATCAAAACATGTTACAAACTTTTTGAACTATTTTTGTGTTATGAAAATTTGGCTTTAAACAAAATCCGTATTTTTTTCAAATCAATTTTTCCAAAACTTCTCCAAATATATAAACAAGATATTTTAAACACTTTTGAAGCTTCGTGTGTATGGATATGATCCACTACACATATATGATGAAATATCTATGTTTTTGACATTAAGCACTAAAATGTTTTTGGTAAAAAAACACATGTTTATTTGAAAGTCCAAAAATCAAAACGGTATTTTTCCAAAATGAAAACTCTTTTAACTCTTTTATGAAAACTCATATAAATCTTGTGTATGAGTGTAAATGTATTTGAGCAATCTACCAACTAATCTATCCTTTACATTTTATCTAAAAGCAAAATCTTACTAAAAAACAAACCTAGACACAAGTCTTCTCGAAGGTCTTCACTTGAAAATCTTCTCATCTTCTTGACTTGGTCCAAGCCATGATCCAAAGAGCTAGACTCCTCTTGAGTACTTGATGTGGTCTTGATGCACAAGCTCTTGAATCAACACGTGCTAGCTCCAAAACACAACTTTAAATCCTTCGATGAAGCTAAAAACCTACTAAGATCTTGATCACAATTTGAGACTAAATAATACAAGATCATTAGTACTATAGCTACATGAGTTAATCATCATCAAAACTAGAGTGATGGGCCTTTGGGCCAACAATCTCCCCCTTTTTGATGATGACAAAACTCATGGAGTTATATATGTATGGATTAAAGTTAAGCTTCATAGAAGCTCCCCCTTAACTCATGCATAGCAATAAACAAATTAGATATTCAATGAAGAACATGAACTAAACAAATATATATGCATAAACAAGGTGAGAGAAACATGCATAAACCAAAAGTTCTTTTCCCCAAAAACTTTCTCCCCCTTTTTGTTTAAACTTTCAAAATCATTTTCCCATTTTGTAAAATACATAAACTCAATATATGCAAAAACTCAAATATGCATATATAAACTCAAAATCTTTCTCTCCCTTTTTGTCAATCATCAACAAATGGGTGAAAAATAAATCATCAATAAGGATATATATATGTGATATACATTCATGAAAAGGAGACGTGAAGTTAGCTCCCCTGCATACATGCATTACATGAAGAAGGGATGACAAGCCCTAACTCACATAAAGCATAATATGCAATGTATAAGTGGAGATGTGAAGCCCCCTACACCCGTGTATCACATAAAGAAGAGATGTCAAACTCCTCAATATAAGATACACTCAATATGAATCTATATATAGGAGAGATGTTAAGCTCCCTTTGCATATAGGCAATATATATCAAACATTTTTAACACAAATGTTGACAATATATAAACAAATTTTAAGATACCCTTAGTAAATAAATAAAAATTTTAAGATATCACAAGATTTTTGATATCATAGGAAATTTTGATACCAAATGAAATTGAAACATTTGTAAATTTTGATACCAATGAAAGTAAAGTATTTTATATTTTAATACCAATAGAAATACATGGTAAATTTTGATACCAAAAGGGTAAAACATTTGTGATTATCAATCGAAATTTAAACCCAATTGGAAATCGAACATATTGATACCAATTGAAGTATATTGTAAATTTTGATATCAATAAAAAAAATACCAATTGAAAATATTGCATAAGCTTATTAAAGTACCAATTGAGATACCAATTGAAAATAAGATTTAAATCAAGCTTAGCATAAACATACTTTGTGCTTTAAACATGTAAATTATCTTGTAAATCAAGCACAATCAAAACATATATATGTATGAAAATGAAATACCAATAAAAATTGATATTATTTGAAATTCGAAGCATACATATATAGAAAACAAATTATAAGTATACAAAAAAATATCAATTGTGAATATGATAAAGATCAAGTGTATAACTCATAAAGATCCACCCTTTTCATGCACATGATAAAAAATATTTAGTTTGAGCATACAAGGTATGGTCGCCCATCCATCCGCTCTTAAAAAGGGTTGATAGAGTTTTCAAAATAAGATTTTGAAAATATTTTAGCATAGTTTAAAAATTCTACCAATTGAAGAATAAATAACTAGTTAAAATAATTTTTGAAAAAACTAGTTAAAGATCCTTCAAAACATGAAAACAAATTATATGTCTCTCATGAATCATACTAGATACACAAAAGTTGACACTCGAAGTCTATAAAGCTCATAAAAGTGTTCATGAAATAAGGTCATGAATAAACAAAGAAATAATATGAGTGTACAAGCATCATGTGAATAGCATATTCATGAAAATAGTCAATGAACCTAAAAAAAAACATGAATATCTTTTTATCAAACAAATATGAAAAATCATGAAAAATCATTTTTCATTTAAAGATAAACTTCAAGGAATATGTATGATTGATCAAAACTAACAATATACATACATATCTCAAACATAAAAAGAGTCCATAATAGTATTTGCATGAAGGCAAGTGACTCAAGGGTATACATGTATATTTTATTAGTTTTGAACAAAAATACATATACATGTAGCAAAACAAAAAATAGGTAAAACAAGTATAAATGAGAGAATCGTCAAAACTAGGTTATACATGTACATGTAGTGAGTACAAATGAGCAAATAAGTGCAAACATATGAATCAAATGCTGCTCACTGCTTATACAAGTATATATACAAGTTTTGACAAAAACTACATCTAAACAAGTATTCACCTCATGAAATGCAAGACATGATAATTTAATCATAAAACTAAAACATGCTAAAAATCATCAAATATAGAAACATGTAAATTAAAATAAGACTTTAGAGATAATTACCAAACTAAAGATCTATACTCTAAGTCTCCAAACCTGGTGGTCTCCCACCAAACTTCCTTGATAGTGATTGATTGAGCTTGAACCTGCACAAGAATACAAAATTTCAGATTTAGAATAAAGATATTCAAGTGCTCAATTCTACCGCGAAAGCAAGTGGCTATGCGGGTCGTGATCTACAAGGAGGGTTAGCGATAGAAGCGTTCAAGGTTTGTATTGAAATCTTTGTGAAGAAAAACGAAGGTTCTTCTTTGTTTTAAGAAATGAAAATGAAAAACGAGTTGAGTTAAAGTTAAAAAGAAAACGATAGATGAAGAAGGTGGAGAAAATCAGCAAATGACTATGTACAAATGAATTGAAAAAGAAGGAAAAAGATTTGGAAGATGTGGTGATCTATACTAAAGAAATAAAAGAAAAGAAAGAAGGTTTAAGAAATACTTACCTAGTTTGGTTGATGACTTACCTAGAACCCTTGCATGTTCTACCTTACTTCGGAGGCGTTCAACGCATAAGCCATAGGATCGAGCTCAGTCCCCATTCGCATTATATCATCAAGACGAAAAGAATGAAGTGATAGATCTTGAGGAGGAGAACGTTACCATGAATTATCGTGGGCACTCACACAAACATTGTTATACTAATGCTTTTGGATTCACTTGCATGCTCATCAAAACCAACAGAGGTAAAGTAGAAAGAAGAAAAAGAAAACAAAAGTAAAGAGACGAACATAAAAAAATATTACCTTTTATTGCTTGAAACGATGGAAGAAAAGGAGGAGGGTACATCGTGTCACTCTCAACATAAGCCTCTCTCTCTCTTACTTACATGAATCTCAATCTAACCTAAGCTTACATACAAATTAAAATTACATAAAAAGAAAACTACAACCTATACTACAATGGAAAACTAGACTAAATCCTATCTCTGCATGGTCGTCCCATTTTCAGTACAAATCCTTCCCTTTTATAGGCAAAAACCCAACCTACAGGAGAGGATAAAGATGGGGGAGCAAACGCTCCCCCTAACTCCATAACAGAGCCGCAGAAACGCGATTTTGGCCGCGTTTCCGCAGCCTTGCTGTGGCCAGGTGGCCACAGCCTGTTGGTGGAGCTCCCCGGCTTCTCGTTCTGGCTTTATCTTCAGTTGGATTTCTCGTTTAAGTCCGAGATTTTGACGAAATGGCCTTTGATCTTTGCTTCAACCGATCGATTCTGGGAGGATTCTTCTCAACCGGTTTTCAACCTCTCTGATTTTGCTCTGATTCACTGAGTTCGAATTAATTCTGATTTAATTCAGAATTTGGTGGGCTTTTGGGCTCATTTCTCTTCACTCTCCTTTAGGAATGGGCCTGCAAATAAATTAAACATTTAATTAGGATAATGCAGAGTTTATCTATAATAAGTATGGAATATGATAATAAATGTGCAACATTAGCGACCAATCACACCCCATAACTATCTTTTGCTCGTCCTCGAGCAAAACAACTAACTATACTAAGGATTATTAGACCACTTTCGCATGTCACGCGATTGCACTGAGCATGTGCAACAAGCCGTTAAACCTCTAGGTTTCCCCTAGAAGACGAGTTTTGTCTCGTGAGGGTTTTCAGAGGATTACACCCACAAAATCCATAAAGAAAGAGAAATAAAGAGTTAGTATTTTCGAAAAGCATTTTGAAAGAGAAAAATATTTGAAATATAATTGTAAGATTTAAGTAATCTATAAGTTATAGGAAAACTGAAATTTTCATTCCTAAACTTAATCTCTATTCAAAAATTTGTTATCAATTAAAGTAAGGAGTCATATTGTACTTCTCATCTAGTCTATTACTTTACCCTAAGTCATATGCACCTTGTGATTATGAAAATTTTGACTAAGGGTTCTTTAACTCTAACTCTTATGCCTCATTTATTTTTATATATATATTTTTTGGTATTATTCCTTAGTTCTATTAGGCTTTCTAATCTGCCCATGTAACGAGTATTTAATCGATGACTCCCAAACCAAACGGTCTTAGGGCATCGGTGAGGAAACACCCGAGGACTTAAGGACTCGAGCAAACAAGGCCACAAAACTAAGGATTTTATTATATGAACCCCTTTAGGCGTGAATACTTATGCTTTATTAGGCACAAATACCCAGCTTAATCAGAGGATTTATATATATATATATATATATATATATATATATATATATATATTATATATTATATATATATATATATATATATTTTAAACTTATCTAATCATCTTTCGCATAAATACTAAGGCTTGCTTAGGACAAAGTACCTAGCTAATCAATAATTAGATTTGTTCATTTTTCATAGATTTTTTTTCTTTTTTTTCTTTTATATATAAGGCATAAGAATCTTTGTTTTTGAACCCTAAGTGTGTAAGTGTATGAAGTGTGCATATTTTATTAAGGTAAAGATCAAGACTAAATTACTTTGACAATTATCTTCCTAACCCTAAAAATCAAACAAATAATTTTATTTTGACCAAATTTAAGAAATTCTAATTTTGATTTTCCTATTCCTTAAAATTAACTTAATTTCTTACAAAAAATATGTCAAAATATTGTTTCTATTTTCAAAAAGTTTTTAAAAGTAAAGAAAATGTTAATTTTTTTTAATAAAAAGAAAAACCTAAGTTATGTTAGAACCCTCCCCCACACCTATCTCATGCATTGTCCTCAATGTATGAATTAATGCATAGATGCATGAAAAGAAGAAAGGGAAGGAAAATGTTACCTTAAGGTGGTGGTTCCGGTGGTGGTCTGATTGGTCCACGAAATACGGCCCAATCAACTTTTCGTGAAGTTCGGAGGAACCCACCAGAAATCTCTCTAACATAACCCATTAAAATGATGTATCCGTGAAGGATTTTTATTAAAAATTTAATCCCATCTAATTTTCAAATTCCATAATTAATTTCAGAGTCAAATTTGTTAACCGCCTTGTCCCAAAATGGAGTGTGAAAAGATAGAATGATTGACTTGGACTCAGAAAGTACAGGAACTAATACCGACTCAGGAAGGTGACTTAAGTCAAGTAAAGGCTCAGGAGTCGAGATTGGTTCAAGAAATGGGTCCAAGTCAAGAAGTTGAAACTCAAGTCCACAGTTATTTTCCAACAATGGAATGTGACTTAATATTGGTGATTCAAGTTCAAGAATGATAGTTGTGGGAATCAAAACTGACTCTAAAATATTACTCAAGTCGGGTAACAAAACAGGAATCAATATTGATTCGAGAATTTGAACTGGATCACAGATTTGAGAATCTAGGTCACATTCCTCATTGAGTTCAATGTCATAAAAATGAGAACTTGCCAATTTGTCAATAGGACTTTCAAAAGTGTAAAATTGGTCAAGTTCAATATGATCATCAAAGATGGGTGATTCAATTTCATGATGAATTGGCACAGGATCCAATGTTGACTCGGGAAAAAGGTTGAAATCAGGTGAAGATACAGGAGTTATAATTGAATCAGGAAGTAGAATTGAATCACTAAGTTGAGGTTCATGACCATATTCATTATCAAGTTCTATTTCAGGAAAGGAATAACTTGCCAAACTGTCAATATCATTTTCAAATTTGGAGTTTGGGCAAGTTCAAATGATTGTTCTGAAATGGAACCTTGATTTCCAAAATAACATGACTCTTCGGCTCTAACAGAATGGTTAGTGATATCAGAACTGTTCAAACGGTGGGAACGTAGAGATTGGACCATCATATCTATGTCACGATTACGAGCGTTTTGAGCCTGAGTCATGGCTTCAAGCATCTTTTCATAGTTGATTGGTTAATCGTTTTGTTGAAAAGATGAAGTGTTGTCTTGGAATTGGTGGTGAAATTGTGAGTCCATCAGATTTTGTGATTTTTGTTTGGACTCACGCATACTCATTTCCAAAATTGATGGTTTTCTATTTTGGACTGGTGGAACTGAGTATGAATCTTGAAAATATTGTGGACTAGGTGGATAAGGAGGACAAGTTGGTTGAAATTTGGACTCGGGGGAGGTGAATCCCCACTGACTCTGTGAAGAGTTGAAATTATCATGGAAATTATGGTTATAAGATTGGGGGCATGAGTTATATTGATTCGGATAAGACCAATCCGGCACATTAGGTTGGTTAAAGTTATGATATGCCGGGTTGGTAATATCCGAAAAAGAGGTCGATGTGTAATATGGATTACTATTAAAATTAGAAAAATTATTATTATAAGCCATATCACACAATAGAATACAAACAAAGAAAAAAATAAACAAATAAGCAAACAAATAAAAAGAAAAAATTCTAAACTAAGTTAGGATAGACCTATGACCTAGACGACTCCTAACTGGTTAGACTGTCCACGGGAGGTATAATGCAGACTTTGACCACAAGCTAATCAGCCAGGTCAGGGCAAGATTGGTGGGAGGTTATCCGTCAAAGACGTTCCTTAATTAAATAACCACCAATCGTCGGGCTTTGGCCCTTAATCCCCTTCCTAAACACTGATTTGACAGGAGTCAAATTCTAACACCTTCCCCCTTAGGATAATCTCCTAATTGAGTTCGACATGCCCCTAGGGCCAACGTCTACTCATTTTTAGTTAGGCTCGGGTTAGTGAGTGCTTGGAATCTGATTTTTTTTTGGGCCAAGGAAGGTGATTAAATCCCCACCTTATCTTGTTATGGGGTGGTGCCCTTAAGATCAGTTTGTGCAAGTGTACAAGATATGTAAACAAGATTCACTCAAAGCAATGTAATCAACCAAGAGATGAGTCCTATTCTAGATGCAATGCGAACGTACCTTGCTTCAGCACTCTTCAACAGCAAAGTAAATGAATTGAAAAGACACGTGCCTAAAATGCAAACGTCTAATCAATTTTTTTAACTTTTTCAACAAATATTTTATTGTTGGTTTATTAGCAGGCTTCTGGTGATGGCATATAAGAAATAAAGTTTGCAGAATATCTAATTTTGCAAAGCAAGCAGCCCTGCAAAAAGCCAGTCAGTAGTGAACTCTTCCTTGTCGCGGAAACGCGGCTAAAGCCGAGCAAACGCGGCAATTCAGAGGGTACTTGGTCTCTGCTTTCTGGAATAGAGGCCCAAGACCACTTATATGTTGCTGCAATCTTTTTTTCCTTCTTTTCTTGCCCTATAACCTGCAACAGAGAAGAAATATTCGTTTTAGTTCTAAAAATTCAATACAAACCGTTACCCTCCCCGGCAACGGCGCCAAAATTTGATTGAGTTTGAACCTGCACAAGAATACAAATTTCAGATTTAGAATAAAGATATTCAAGTGCTCAATTCTACCGCGATAGCGAGTGGCTATGCGGGTCGTGATCTACAAGGAGGGTTAGCGATAGAAGCGTTCAAGGTTTGTATTGAAATCTTTGTGAAGAAAAACGAAGGTTCTTCCTTGTTTTAAGAAATGAAAATGAAAAATGAGTTGAGTTAAAGTTAAAAAAAACGATAATGGAGAAGGTAGAGAAAATCAGCAAATGACTATGTACAAATGAATTGAAAAAGAAGGAAAAAGATTTGGAAGATGTGGTGATCTATACTAAAGAAATAAAAGAAAAGAAAGAAGGTTAAAGAAATACTTACCTAGTTTGGTTGATGACTTACCTAGAACCCTTGCATGTTCTACCTTGCTTCGGAGGCGTTCAACGCATAAGCCATAGGATCGAGCTCAGTCCCCATTCGCATTATATCATCAAGACGAACAAGAATGAAGTGATACGGATCTTGAGGAGGAGAACGTTACCATGAATTATCGTGGGCACTCACACAAACATCGTTATACTAATGCTTCTGGATTCACTTGCATGATCATCAAAACCAACAGAGGTAAAGTAGAAAGAAGAAAAAGAAAACAAAAGTAAAGAGACGAACATAAAAAAATATTACCTTTTATTACTTGAAACGATGGAAGAAAGGAGGAGGGTACATCGGTGTCACTCTTAACATAAGCCTCTCTCTCTTACTTACATGAATCTCAATCTAACCTAAGTTTACATACAAATTAAAATTACATAAAAAGAAAACTACAACCTATACTACAAAGTGGAAAACTAGACTAAATCCTATCTCTGCATGGTCGTCCCATTTTCAGTGCAAATCCTGCCCTTTTATAGGCAAAAACCCAACCTACAGGAGAGGATAAAGATAGGGGGAGCAAACACTCCCCCTAACTCCGCGTTTTCGCTTCCTTGCTGTGGCCAGGTGGCCACAGCCTGTTGGTGGAGCTCCCCGGCTTCTCGTTCTGGCTTTATCTTCAGTTGGATTTCTCGTTTAAGTCCGGGATTTTGACGAAATGGCCTTTGATCTTTGCTTCAACCGATCGATTCTGGGAGGATTCTTCTCAACTGGTTTTCAACCTCTCTGATTTTGTCCTGATTCACTTAGTTCGAATTAATTCTGATTTAATTCAGAATTTGGTGGGCTTTTGGGCTCATTTCTCTTCACTCTCCTTTAGGAATGGGCCTGCAAATAATTAAACATTTAATTAGGACAATGCAGAGTTTATTCTATAATAAGTATGGGAATATGATAATAAATGTGCAACATTAGCGACCAATTAGTGATGCATCAATTTGTAGTGTCTATCAAGCCCTGCATCCACCACCAAGGCACCAATCCTCTCACGTCATGTGAGAGCCCACACCTACATCAAACACAAGAGGTGGGAATTTTGGTACCCATTTTCTTTTGGGTCCACGGGGGTTAGCATTGTAAGGAACCCAAACAATATTACTTGCAACATTTAAAGAATTTACTCTATCATAGTAAAATCTTGCAAGATGGCCTTTGTGGTCACAATGTGTACATTTGTACACTCTAAGATGTACATGTGAATGAGTGTGATCATGGTGTACAAAATGTGCATATGTGTGCCGTGGGTGATGTGCATGTACATGTGGAGCTTGTTTCTTTGAAAATAAAGTTTCCAATCTATTACGGTTAAATGCACAATTGCTCAAAGTTGAGCTCAAATAATTTATTCTATTTTTCAAAACTTGAATCTCATTTTATTAATTGTGGCATGAAAAGCATGGTCAACACTCTTTTTCTTTTTAGAAACATTTTCTTTTTCTTTTTCAACAATTTTTCTTTTCAAAGAGTTGTTTTCATTTAACGCAATTTCTTTTTCCTTTTCCACCAAATAATTTTATTTTTCAAAGAAGTATTTCCTTCACAAAGATCATTCAATTTAGAAGTCAAGGAAATATTATCCTTTTTCAATATATCATTTTCTTTTGAAATACATTCCAATTTAGTTTGAAAAGAATCTTTTTCTTTTAACAAGGAATCAAATTTATTTTTCATTTTCTTCTTTTCCTTTTTAAGCAATTTATATTTTTCAAGAAGTTGTTGACAAAATGATTCAAGCTCAACATATCAACGTCCTCTTCTAACTCGGATTGGGAATTTATTCAAGGGGGTTATCCCCTTGGACTATGTAGCAAACGTTGGAAGCCTCACTTCCAACTTCCGAGTCGCTCCCCACATAGTATTGTTCTTGCTCGCCAAGGGAGATTATGGTGTTCCAAACTATAAAAGCCGAATCAAAATTAGCAACCCTAGATAAATATTCATCATTTAGGGTACTCTTTAGTGCATGGATGGCTTTTGAGTTAGCCTCAAGATACTTGTTATTACTAAAGTATGAATCCTTAATGGTAGCAAGATAAACATGAATACCTAGGCCTTTGAGGTACAAGGACATCTTAACTTTTCATGTTTGGATGTTAAGAATGTCAAAAGTGGGAGGTGACATGAAATCCATGTGTGTGTGTACAAATATTGTGATTAGCTATAAATGAGGATCTTTAATTTAAGGTGGTTAGACCCAAATCAAGAGCACGAGGCTCTGATACCAATTGAAATCACCTAGAGGGGGGTGAATAGGTGATTAGCTAATCTAATGGTGAATTAATGTGGAATTAAAATTATTTATGCAAACTAAAAATTCTTAAGCTAAACACACAAGGTATAACACAAGAGTGTAGCCGGATTCCACGTGAAGGGCTCTGGACTATATCCTCAAGATTCCTCTAGATAAGAGTTGAGGTGCCGCTATGGCTCTCTTGGTTGAATACAAGTGTGAGCAAACAATCCTAAGTATATAACAATTAAGCACACAATATATCAAGTATATAAGAGATATGAGCAATAAGCATAAGCAAGATATGAACACAAGTGAGAGATAAAGAGAACAATCGCAAACACGAGAGATTTGTTTCGAGGTTCGAGCACCCTTGCTCTACGTCCCCGCCTTCAACACTATGAAGGATTTCCACTAAAAATGATCCCACTGGATCACTCGGTGCTGCAACACCTACAAGTGAGTTCACACTAGAACTCCTTTAGACTCTCTAGTCCCTCTCTTGTTCCCACAAGAACTACACACCACAAGCACACTAGCTTGCCGAGGCCGCACCTCTACACCGAGCTCTCACAAGAACTCGAAACAACGCGAACCCGCAAGTCCGCCTTCTCAAATACAAAGTATGAAAACTTTGGTGATTACAACACTTTGATCACCTAAAATTCTCTCAGTACAAAGATCCCTATAGGATTGATATAGCAATGGATAGCTCAAGTGTGTGAGAAAAATAAGGATTGATTTGTAGTGAAAAACTCAAGAAATCTCTTTTATAAAACACTCTTGAAAACTCTCCTTTTGATATGGAAGTATTTGGCTCTAAAACAAGTGGAGATAAATACTTAGAAGTGTATGAAAAACTAGCTCAAAAACCCACTTAAAATCTTGTGTAAAACAGTCTAAGGGAGCCCCATTTTATAGGCTCTAAAAATCTGCCCGTTGGAAGCCAACTCAGCAGTTCTGACTGCTGACGGTCGACCGCCAACGGTCGGATTTTTGACCGTTGGGAAGGTCGGTCGACCGGCCGGTCGACCGCCAACTAGGCAATGGCCTAGCGGTCGACCGCCCGGTCGACCGGGCCATTTCTAGAGAGCAGAAGCTCTCTGGCAGTCGACCGTGCGGTCGACCGGCCCTGGCCGTGCATGTTTTGTGCACGTCGGTCGACCTCCCGATCGACCGACCTCTGGCTCGGTCGACCGTGCGGTCGACCGGCAGAAGGCCAAAAACAGTATTTTCAGGGATTTATAAGTTGTCTTTTTACCTTTGATAAAATCCCATAAATCCATAAAAAATATACAAAAATAAGTTTAGTAATATAATTTGATATACAAACATGTTTGAGTAAAAATCAAAACATGTTACAAACTTTTTGAACTATTTTTGTGTTATGAAAATTTTGGCTTTAAACAAAATCCGTATTTTTCCAAATCGATTTTTTCAAAACTTCTCCAAATACAAAAACAAGATATTTTAAACACTTTTGAAGCTTCGTGTGTATGGATATGATCCACTACACATATATGATGAAATATCTATGTTTTTGAAATTAAGCACTAAAATGGTTTTGGTAAAAAACACATGTATTTGAAAGTCCAAAAATCAAAACGATATTTTTCTAAAATGAAAACTCTTTTAAATCTTTTATGAAAACTCATATAAATCTTGTGTGTGAGTGTAAATGTACTTGAGCAATCCACCAACTAATCTATCCTTTACATTTTATCTAAAAATAAAATCTTACTAAAAAACAAACCTAGACACAAGTCTTCTCTTGAAGGTCTTCACTTGAAAATCTTCTCATCTTCTTGACTTGGTCCAAACCATGATCCAATGAGCTAGACTCCTCTTGAGTACTTGATGTGGTCTTGATGCACAAGCTCTTGAATCAACACGTGCTAGCTCCAAAACGTGACTTTAAATCCTTTGATGAAGCTAAATACTGTTGGCCCAAAGGCCCATCACTCTAGTTTTGAAGATGATTAACTCATGTAGTTATAGTACTAATGATCTTGTATTTAATTAGTCTCAGATTTGTGATCAAGATCTTAGTAGGTGTTTAGCTTCAACAAAGGATTTAAAGTCAAGTTTTGGAGCTAGCACGGTTTGATTCAAGAGCCTATGCATCAAGACCATATCAAGTACTCAAGAGGAGTCTAGCTCTTTGGATCAAAGTTTGGACCAAGTCAAGAAGATGAGAAGACTTCAAGTGAAGACTTCAAGAGAAGACTTGTGTCTAGGTTTGTTTTTATAAGATTTTATTTTTAGATAAAATGTAAAGGATAGAATAGTTGGTGGATTGCTCAAGTATACCATATACACGCACACACAAGATTTAGATGTGTTTTCATAAAAGAATTTTTTTTTGGAAAATACTGGTTTGGTTTTTAGAGTTTCAAGTATATATGTTTTAACCAAAACCAGTTTAGTGTTTTATTGTCAAAAACATAGATATTTCATCATGTATGTGTAGTGGATCATATCCATACACTCTATGCCTTTAAAGTGTTTTAAATATCTTGTTTTTGTATTTGGAGAAGTTTTGGAAAAACCATTTAGAAAAATACAGATTTTGTTTTATGCCAAAATTTCTAAGTTACAAAAATAGTTCAAAATGTTTGTAACATGTCTTGATTTTTCTCAAACATGTTTGTTTATCAAAGTATAATACTGAAACTATTTTTGTAGATTTTTAGAGATTTTATGGGATTTTATCAAAGTCAAAATACCTAATTTTTTAATCCCCATAATATCCTGTTCTGGCTTCTGCCGGTCGACCGGGGCGGTCGACCGAGCTAGGAGTCGGTCGACCGAGTCGGTCGATCGACGTGCACAAACGTGCACGCCAGTTCTAACTGGAGGCAGGTCGACCGAGCCGGTCGACCGTCCAGAGAGCTCTGCTCTCTGGAAAGCCCCGGTCGACCGGGCGGTCGACCGGCAGAGAGTTCTGCTCTCTGTTCCAGGCCACGGTCGACCGGGCCGGTCGACCGCTGGCCCAACGATCAAATTTCTGGCCGTTGGCGGTTGACCGGGCCGGTCGACCGACAGCAGTCAGAACTACTGACTGGGCTGTAACGGCTAGTTTTTTAGAGGCCTATAAAATGGGGGTTTCTTGGACTGTTTTATATAAGATTTGAGGAGAATTTTAAACCTAATTTTTCCCATCTATTTTAGAGTTTTCTCCACTAGTTTGCGAGCAAATATTTTCAATTAAAACGGGAAGTTTATCAAGAGTGTTTTCAAAGTGATTCTTGTGTTTTCCTCCACACATTCCATCCTAATTTTCTCACACAAATACTTGAGCTATCCATTGCTATATCTACCTATAGGGATCTTTGTTGTGAGAGGATTTTAGGTGATCAAAGTGTTGTGATCACCAAGTTCTACTTTGTACTTTGAGGAGGCGGACTTGTGTGTTCGCGGTGTTTCGAGTTCTAGTGAGAGCTCATCGTAGAGGTGCGGCCTCGGCAAGTTAGCGAGCTTGTGGTGTGTTGTTCTTGTGGGAACAAGAGAGGGACTAGAGAGTCCAAAGAGCTTGTTGGTGTTGCGGCACCAGTGATCCGGTGGGATCGATTTTAGTGGAAATCCTTCATAGTGTTGAAGGCGGGGACGTAGAGCAAGTGTGCTCGAACCTCGAAACAAATCTGTCGTGTTTGCGATAGCTCTCTCTATCTCTTACTTGTTTATATCTTGCGTGCTTATATTGCTTTCATCTTTATATGCTTGATATATATTTGTGCTCATATTGTTATATGCTTGGGGTTTGTTTGCTAACACTTGTATTCAACCAAGAGAGCCAACGCGGCACCTCAACTCTTATCTAGAGGAATCTTAAGGAGTTAGTCCAGAGCCCTTCACGGGGAATCCGGCTACACTCTTGTGTTATACTTGGTGTTTAGTTTAAGAAGTTTTAGTTTGCATAAATAGTTTTAATCTCGCATTAATTGTCCATTAGATTAGCTTGTCACCTATTCACCCCCCCTCTAGGTGATTACAAATACCTACTAAGATCTTGATCACAAATCTGAGACTAAATAAACACAAGAATATTAGTACTATAACTACATGAGTTAATCATTATCAAAACTAGAGTGATGGGCTTTTGGGCCAACAGATATACTGGACATGATAGACTAAGACACACCAAACTCTGAATCCGCTGCCAGAGGCAGTCGCATTAACTTAGCAGCTAGCCACTAGGGACTGCAAGGGTGAATTGGATCTGGGCACCCGTCGATTCAAAGGCAATATGGATATGACCAACTAAGAGACATCAGGCTGATAATTCGCTGTTCAGGGTAGTCGTATTAACATGACAGTAAGAACTCCTGACCTTGATAGAGAGAAGGAGGACAAAGTTATGGACTTATCTGTTCAGCGGTGGTGAACTGGACATGATAGTTGAAGTATCATAAGAGTGAGATCTAGGTATCCATCGGTTCAGAGGTAATATGGACATAACCGATTGGGAATTGCTAGACTCAAAGCCCTGCCATTCAGAGGTGGCGAACTGGACATAACGGCTAAGGAATAGTCCCTACTGGACTGAAAGATGAGACTTGATTATCTGTCGGTTCAGAGGTAATATAGACATAACTGATTGAGAATCCACCAAGCTTAGGATTTCTACCACTCAGAGGTGACAAGCTGGACATAACAGTAAAAGAAATAGTCCCTACTAGACTGAAAGGTGAGACTTGGTTATCTGTCAGTTCAGAGGTAATAAACTGGACATAACCGATTGAGAAACTACCAAGCTTAGGATTTCTACCGTTCAGAGGTGACGAGCTGGACATAACGGTAAAAGAAATAGTCCCTATTGGACTGAAAGATGAGACTTAGTTATTTGTCGGTTCAGAGGTAATAAACTGGATATAACCGATTGAGAAACTACCAAACTCAGGATTTCTACCGTTCAGAGGTGACAAGCTGGACATAACGGTAAAAGAAATAACCCATTGGGGGAAATAGATTCGATTAAAAATTTCGTGCAAAATTGATATCTCCTTTGGATATTTTTGAAAGAAATTGTCAGAGGTGTATTGTTAACGTGACAACCAGAAAGTCCATCGGGGACTGAGTGGGAAATAATAGACTTTGAAGAGAGTCTACTAGAGATTTGCTGGGAAGCTGAGAAATATAAATCTTGTGAAAGATTTATATGTCAGAGAACTCCGTGGGGATTTGTAAAGCAACTTGTCAGAGGTATAATGTTAACTTGACAAGGATTCATTTTACTGTTAGAAGTGTTTGAACATAACAGTAATTTGAATGGACCTATCATTCTATTGAAGGGAATGACAAGCAGAGTTTATTCACTAGGGATGTTGACCAAACTCGCAGGGATATTGGTTTTATCCGCGAGGGAATATGCAAAATCTCACCACCAGAGGTTTAATGTTAACATGATAGGTTAGACTCGTCATTTCACAAGGGGATATAAATACCTTTCTATGTGGTCTTACCATTCCATGGACGGGGATTGGTAAGTGATTTTGGAGTGGGAATCAAATGGGAACAGGTCCCTTAGGATTTTTAGCAAATCCTCAGCTGTCAACGGATTTGATATGCCTTTACCAACTACCGTTTGAGTCGGGCTAGCCATGCTATTCCCCTCAACATGATGAGTTGTCAAGGACTTATGTTGGGCTTAAAGGCCAACATTTTGCTCTATCCTTAGCCACTAGCGGCGTTGGATTATTTTGTTACTTTAAGTAACGCGATGCTTTCCCTGGGTTTTCACTCTGTAGGTGAGTTGGGGATTAAAGGAGTAGACATGAATTCCACGAGAGCTTGGTCTGAAGCTTATCATTTCTCGTGGATTCTCTGCCAATCCTTACCTTGTTTCCATATTAGAAAGATTCTGCAGAAGGACGTGTTATGAACCCTCTTCGATAAGTTCAGTTTGACAAGTCATCAGATGGACTTATTTGTTTGGTCGGACCTTTTGTCGCTGGGTCGAGCTTCGATCGATCGAACCAGAGCGGGGAGGTATGCCACCATTATACATAGAAAAGTCAGGCTAAATAAGCCATCTGCCTGAAACCATGGCTTAGGCATGCTTGACTTCAAAATATGACCTATTCTTCTAAGCTGAAGACAGGTACATGTTTATATGAGAAGAGTGACAAGGCTAAAACAACTTGATCCCTTGTTTTTTCTTCTTCACTGTCAAAGGCGTTCGATCGGCTTGATACTAGCCAACAGTGAATTCGTAACCTTGATTCTTCTTTGATACAACCGTTGTTCGATCGGCTCGACGCTAGTTTTGATCAGAGGTGTAATGTTAGCTTGATCATAAGAAGGATCTTATCAAGGATAATACTTCTTTAAGAACTTGTCATTGATTGGCATCATGAGTAAACCTCCGTCTGAGGTCATAAGGCGATATACTCCATTTGAATAGACCGTTTCTATCACAAACGGTCCTTCCCATTTGGGTTAAAATTTGCCTTTGGTTTTGTGCGTCATGATCATCGGTCGTCTGACGGCCAAAACTAAGTCTCCTTTCTGAAAGACCCTTTGCTTGACCTTTTTATTGAAGGCCTTTGAGATTCGCGCTTGATACAACTCAATACGTTGTTGAGCCTATAATCGCTTCTCATCTAGGGCTTCGAGCTCTTGAAGACGTAACCGATCATTGTCCTCCTTTGTCATTCTAGTCATCAAGGCGACTTGTAATGACGACATCCGGATTTCTAACTGATTGGTAGTGAAAAGTGCATTTTTATCATTATATTTACCATCACATTTTCATATTTTTTCCTATAATTCTGCACATTTACTAATATTTTATGATTTATTATGTGTAGGCCTCGAAATATTAAAATAAAGAAATAAAGCTTAAAAAGAAGCCCAAAAGCCCATATTCAAGCCCAATGTAAAAGTTGCAAATATTAATTGCCAAAATTGCAAATACTAAGGACAAAAGTTGCAAATACAAAGAAGAGGGAAGGATAGACTTCTATTCAACCCTAAACACTTGCAGGATGAGGATAAAAGCCAAAGAAGAGAGTGCAAAGATAAGGAATTTGTGGATAAAAGATTTGGGATCTAGTAACTTGCTTCCCAAGTTATATCCAAATCCAAAGATAAAGAGTCAGGATCAAACTTCCAGAAGCAAACGCCCAGATGGACGGACCAGGAGAAGCCACGCGCCAAAGCGCGTGGCCAGCCGCCACCATAAGGCCGCGGAAACGCGGCCCAAGCCGCGTTTCCCGCGGCAATCCAGTCATATCTGGATACGAGTTTTCGTGGGAGAGTTGTGTTGGGACTCTACTTCCTTCTGCACCTATAAATACCCCTGCAGACGCAACAGAAAGGGTGTACAGAATCCACAGAGCAAATTCTAGGGTTTCTTAGGCTAACTTGTAGTTTAGGTTAGATTTTATTTTCGTTTTTCTTTTGTAAATTTTGTAACTGAGAGTGGAGGAAGCTTTCATGGAGGAAGGAGTCCATGCTTGTACTGAGGTGACAACGGTGTAAGCCTACTTTTCTTCCATTGTTAATGAAATCCACTTGAGGTTTGTTTTATTTTATGTTCTTTTATTCTTGTTTAATCTTGTGTTTCTTTTGTTCTTGTTTTCTTCTATTTTCTCTCTAATGTCTTGTGAACCATGAGACCCAATTGCGTTGAGACTGCCTAGCCGAAGAAGAGCCCTTGATGGCTTATGGAGATGAACAAACCTTCGTAGTTTGTCTTTTATTTTCGTAGTGTAGATTAAGAAGGTGGACGATCCTATACGCCATACTTGTACACCTTCCAAGACAAGGTAAGTCATCGCACGGATCAAAGGTAAGCAGACTGAAGAGGTAGGTATGTATAGTTTTTTAGTTTTCTTTCTTTTATTTCTTTAGTTTAGATCACCATCTCCATCTTTCCAAATTCTTTTCCTCACTTTCATTGTAAATATCACTTCTTTTTCTCAATCTTCTTTCTTTCTAACTTAACTTTAAATTAATAAAAACATTAGAGATAACTTATTGATAAAGCTTCCATCGCTAGTCCCTCCCTGAGGATCACTACCCGCATAGCCACTGCTACCGCGGATTAGAATTGAAAACCTTGCACAACTTGTTCTAAATCTAATATTATTTATTTTGTGTGCAGGTAAAATTTCAATCAAAACACTAACTGTATGACTGCTTCACAACCGTATACTAGGGGAAAAGGTGTATTGCCTATCGGGGTCTGAACTATGGTTCAGTAGGCCCAAAGACATTCACTAAGCTTCTCATTCCAGTCTCGCCTATTCGATGAAATGAATTTTTTGAGTAGCTTAATGATTATCTTGTTGAATGCTTCCGCCAAGCCATTAGCGGCAGGGTTATAAGCAGTTGATGCCACATTCTGAATCCGGTATCTATCACAGAACCGATAGAATACCTGGCTTGCAAATTGGGGACCGATATCATGGATGATCCGCCTAGGAACACCAAATCGATGGATGACGTGGTGTTTGATAAAATTAACCATGTTAGAAGTTTTAACTTCCACCAGTATTATAGCCTCTGCCCACTTTGAAAAGTAATCGGTTATTGCTAAGATAAACTGGTGACTTTTTGTTGAAGAGGGGCCGATCGGCCCTATGACATCGATTCCCCACGCTTTAAATGGCCACGAAGCAACAATTGGATGGAGCAACTCTGGAGGCTGATGTATGAAGTCTGCATGGATTTGACATGCTTTACACCTTCGTGCATATTGGATGGCATCGGCTACTATAGTCAGCCAATAATATCCAAGTCGATATAATCGGTCTTTGAGTTTTGGACCTGAATGATGAGCTCTGCATATGCCGTTGTGCGCTTCTTTAAGCACTTCTTGTGCTTCTGAATTAGAAAGGCAACAGAGGAGGATACCGTCAAATGAGTGACGGTAGAGTGTCTTTACTATTGGATCATAGTAAAAATGAAGAGACCTTCGTCTGATAGATGCCGCTTCTTTAGGGTCATTCGGCTATATATGATGCAAAGCATAGTCAATAATGGGAAATCGCCAATCTCTCAGTTCAAAATCCATCGAGATGCTATAACTTCCTTGGTTTTCAACACATGTTTAGGACAAACAAGGTGTCGAGTAGCCACTGTAAGGTGATACTTCGTGTCGATTGGTAAGGCTAACATTGCCGCTAGTGCAGCCAGAGCATCGGCCCTAGTATTCTGCGATCGAGACACGTGGCTGATGTAAAAGCCATCAAATAAATTAGCCATTTTGATGACTATGTGATGATAAGGTACCAAATCTTCGTGATGGACCTCATACTTGCCTTTAACTTGATTGACAATCTGTTTTGAATCACCATAAGCTTCAAGGTAGCATACCCCCATTTCATGAGCGAGCTGAAGGCTAATGAGTAGAGCATTGTATTCTGTTACATTGTTGGAGCATAATTCCGTCAGAGAAAATGCCATAAGAAGGACATGGTTTTGTGGTGAGATAAATACAACCCCCACACCAGCAATGATCTTACCTTTAGGGCCTATTCATGGTGCTCCATCAAAGAACATCTGCCATACTTCATCCTCTGAAGTTATATTAGATTCGAAGACCTCATCTGGAAGGAACTCGTGAAGTTTTGAGCTTTCCGGAACCGGATGAGCAGCCAAGAAATCTACAAGTACTTGGCCTTTGATCGCCTTTTGAGGGACAAAGAGCATGTCGTACTGATACAAAAGGTGTTGGCCCAAAGGCCATTATCCCAGTTATTTTGATGATAACAAAACATATTTAGTTATGTATTTAATAATTTTGTTTAAAAGGATTTCAGGTTCAAGAACAGGTTTTTGACGGCTCCGCTAAAAGACTCACAAGTTTGGACGCCGCAAAAATGAAGATTCCCAAGCTATGCACAACTAGGATGCTTCGGGATCAAGATGATGATGTGAAGATCAAGACAAGATCAAGACGACAAAGAAAACAAGATTTGTATTTTTATTTTTTATTTTAGATATTTTGTCAAAGCTAGATATTAGAAGTAGAGCTATGGGATTATCACACACACACCTCTTAGTTAGGTTCATGGCTTCAAAAAGATTTTCAATTTCCATTTCTAACTTAGTTTTTTAAAGTGAACATGTTTGGAAATAAGCTTTTTAGAAAACAATAGTTTTGGAAAACATTTTTATGGAAAAACAAGTTTTTATCAAAAGGATTTTTATCAAACTATTTTAACATGATAGAAGTATGACATATGCTCATACTCTATGTTTTTACAAGTTCCAAAAATTTTACCCAAGACCTAAATCCAAAAACCCCAAAATTCTGGTTCTGGAAGTTCTGATATTTCAGAACTTACAGTAGCCGGTCGACCGACCCGGTCGACCGATGTGCACAAACTGTGCATGTTTATATCAGTCGACCGGCCCGGTCGACCGAGGTATTTTTGCGTTCACAGGATTTTTCGGTCGACCGACCCGGTCGACCGCCAGCCCCAACGGTCGGATTTTTGACCGTTGGCGGTCGACCGACCCGGTCGACCGGACTCTGTCAAAAGTTCTGACAGATCCAACAGCTATTTTTTTTCTGACTGATTCTCTTTTGGGATTTGATACCAACGTTTTTGTGAGGCTATTTTTGACCCCTATAAATAGAGGGTCACCTCATATTGATTAGATAACTAACATTTGCAAAAGCAATTCCAAAAGATTTTACAAGAGCTTTACAAAGAATTTCAATTCCTTTCTTTTACAAAAGATTTCTCAAAGCCTAAATTCCCAACACCCAACTTGTAGCCCATTCCTCTACATTCTCTCTAGTTTTTGCACACCACAATCCCAAGCTCTACATCTATATCATTGGCTCTAGGATTGTGCAAGTGAGCTATTTTGATCAAGTGTGATCACCTTTCTTATTGAGTGAAGTTGTAGAGGCATTGGCCTCAAGGGAGCTAGTGAGCTTCGGGTGGTGTTGCGGCATCACAAGTGTAGGGACAAGTGTGTCCTTGTATTGGCGATCCGGTGGGATCAACGATAGTAGTGCAAATCCTTCAAGTGTGAAGGCGGGGACGTAGAGCGTGGCTCGAACCTCAGAAACACATCCTTGCGTTTGCGTTTGCTCGAATTTTCTCTCAACTCTACTCCTTTTAATTCTTGCACATTTATTGTTATATTTATTGCAAGTCTATATTTGTGCTATTTGTGTGTTAAATTTTAAATTCCGCATTATTGCCATAATTCATATAGCCATCACCTATTCACCCCCCCTCTAGGTGATTTCAATTGGTATCAGAGCCTAACCCTACAACTTAGGTCTAACCACCTTAGGGAGATCCATATTTGGCTATATACATCTTTGTTGCATTTATATTTGTTTGTGCATTCATGGCATCCATGGACTTCTCTAGCATTAAATCCCCACCCAAGTTTGATGGTTTAAACTTCCCCATTTGGAAGGTGAAAATGAATCTCTTCCTTAAATCCCTAGGAGTTAGGGTAGCTAGGGCTATAACCAAAGATTTTATTGAACCCACTAGTGATGAGAGCACATGGTCCGAGGATACTTCCAAAGACTATGAGGCTAATGCTAAGGCACAATATGCATTAACCCAAGCATTGAATGAGGATGACCTTGCACGCATAATTAATTGTAAATCCGCATTTGAGGTTCGGAACATACTCATTGTGACTCATGAGGGAACGTCTCAAGTCAAGAGAGCCAAAGTTGACTTGCTACGTTCTCAATATGAGAACTTTTACATGTTTGAAAATGAGAGCATTGATGATATGCTCACCCGTTTTACAAAAATAACTAATGCTCTTTCTTCCTTAGGCGACAAGATTGATAATGATCAAAAGATAAGGAAAGTGATTAGAGCTCTTCCCAAAGCTTGGGAAGTCAAGGCGACCACACTCAAGGAGCTCAACGACAAAGAGGAGATGGACTTCTCCGGCTTCATCGGAAATCTCAAGACGCATGAGATGGAGATGAAAGTTAGAGAAGAGAGGGAGGCACCAAAGAAGAAGACGATTGCCTTCAAAGCCACTCCTACTACCATTGAGGAAGACGACTCATCGGAAGATTGCGATGAGGATTTCGCCATGCTCATCCGGAAGGTGGGCAAGATGTTCTACAAGAAGGGACGGCAAAGTAACTTCCGAAGAGGGAAACCTCAAGGAAGGTACGAGAAGAAAAGAGAAGAACCTGGTCCTTGCTTCCATTGCAAGAAGATCGGTCACCTAATTGCCGATTGCCCCGCTCTCCAAGCAACCACTTCCAAGCATGGGAAGAAGAAGAAAGCTTTGGCCGCTACATGGGATGACTCGGAGTCAGAATCCGAAGAGGAGCACGACGCCGCCAACATGTGCTTTATGGCACAAGGTGAGGATTCATCTAAGGTATGTCTAGAAACTTCCATTGATGATGATGATCTCACAATGGATGAACTTGCTCAATTTTTTGAAGAATTGCAACATAGGTATGAGATTTCACAATCTCATAATAAGAAACTGAAAAAGAAAAATGATGTTTTGAAGAACAAACTTGAAATTTGTTTAAAAGAGAAAAATGAGTTATCTAGTTCTTTTGAAAAATTGAAAAATGATTTTGATAAGTATAAGGTAGCTAATAAAGGAAAAACCCCCATGATTTCTAGTAATAAAAATATTTTTGTTGAAATTCAAAAACGTGTTGATTCTTTAGATAACACTTTAAAGAAATGTGCATTTGATTTTAACAAGCTTGCATCTAAATTTCCTAAGGGAGTAGCCCAAGGGAAACATGTTCATCATAAACATGCTACACATAAACATGCACACACACATAACCATGCTTTTATGTACAATAGTGGTAGAATTTTTATTTGCACGTATTGTGGCCGCAAAGGCCATTTAGAAAAGTTTTGTTATGCTAAGAACAATGTTAAGAATAAATTTGTTTGGGTTCGCCCCGGATCTAATCCCAAAGGACCCACTAAGATTTGGGTATCAAAAGAGCCACCGAATTTAAATGATACAGGTATAGGTGGATCTACCCCCCTCCAAGACTTAGGAGGAAGTGGTGCCCGGGTGGTTGATGCATTGGAGCTTAAAGAACAAATCGTGCATGCATCACTATCGTGGAGGCACCTATTTTGGAGATTGCCCTTCAATTGGTAACATCTCCATTTAAAAGTTTTTGATTTTTAGTCATGTATACATATGTATAGAATTGATAGTTTGCTTTTGTACTCTATTGATATATGCTTGTATAGAACTACTTTTCTATCATGTTGTATATGTGCCTTGTGTTAACTTCTATATCTTTTGTTTCATGCCTTGTTCATTGTATGTCCACATGTATAGTTTATAATTTGTGATTATATACTTGTATACATATACACATTATTTTCATAAATAAAAATAAACATTTGTAAAATTTCCTATTTAAACAAACACCTTAAAGATGGCAATTGCGCACCTCAACTCATTCAAGAGGAATCAAGAGGATGAAGTTCAGAACCCGTCACTGGGTATTCGGCTTCAACATCTTTAAAATCTTTGTTTAAATATGAAAATAAATTAAAAAGGGATTGCATGAATTTTGATGTTATAATAACTTAATGAAGATTTAAAACCTGTTGGTGTATTCCTATATGTTTAATATGTCATACCTATTTTGACTACTAATTTATTTAAATTTTTTTTGGGCCAGATGCTGTTAACAGATTTCAGGCAAAGCCGGTCGACCGACCTATATAGCCCCAGTCGACCGACTCTGCCTGAGAAGAAAATTTTTTTTTTTTTTCTGTTAACGGTCGACCGACCATAGTCCCGGTCGACCGCTGCAGACCTGCAGAACTCTCAGGATAATTCGGTCGACCGATCCGGTCGACCGCTCAAGTCTGCAGAGCTCTCGGGTTGTTTCGGTCGACCGGACCGGTCGACCGATCGTCGAATTCTGCCCTATATCTGTCATTTCTTTTCACTTTTTTTCTTTCTCTCTCTCTCACTCAACCGACGAACCCGACTCCTTCCTCTTTCCAAAATTTTCTTTTTCTCTCCAATCTCTCAACCGATCCCAAATTAATTTAAAACCCACTTCCAACTCCTTCTTCTACTTCCAGATCTTCAATTTCAGGATCATCCATCCGCTGGATTCGGAGAAATTCGGTTTTCACTGATCTAGGGTTTCAGTTCTTCAAGATTAAGGTAAAAATCCGATTTTGACTCTGTTTTCATATCTTGCCTTGGAATCAACTATCTATTGTCATCAATTCTAGGTTTCTAAGCATCTAGATCAAGCCCTAACTTGTTTAAAACCTAAAAAATCCATTTTTATTCATCATGCCGAAACGATCTCGAACTGAGAAAGGGAAGGCTGTTGCTCAACCTTCATCTCAGGTTCCTAGACCCGTTGGCTCTTCCTAAATGACCTTGCTGCTGATCGGTACTCCCATCTTTCCACGAGGAACATTAACTCGGGAAGATTTGTTGTTATCCAAGATTTCGAACACTTGAATATTCCACACATCCTGCAGTCCAACAATTTAGTGGAATTCTTGACCATCAAGGAGCAAGTTTACACCTCTCTTGTTCCTTACTTTTATGCCAATTTCGAATTTGATGGTAATCGTATCACATCTAGGGTTTTAGGTAGGGACATCGACCTTTCTATCGGTCGATTTGCTAGGATTCTGCATCTCTCCACTGGTGGAGCGGATGTGTATACCCATGACCTACATGACTTTGAATTTCCGGAGGGTGAGTCTTCGCTCACCGCATCCACTCTTATCCACGGGATGACAACCCCGGTCTAGTAAGGAACGAAGTTGTGAGTAGGTTCACTCTCACTGCTCAGGTCCTTGCTAAGATTATTTTCTTCAACATTGTCCCCAAACATGGTGAGTATAGCCATGCTAGAGGTTCTATACCATTGATTATCTATTGCCTTCTTCGAGGCATTAAGGTAAACTTTCCTCGTGTCATAGCATCTCACATGGCTTCTGATCAGATTCGTACTGCGGGTAGAAGCTTGCCCTACGGCATGCTAATTACCCATCTTCTTAGGGCTCTTGATTTTGATCTTTCTGCCGAAAGTCCCTCCAATCCTTTGACCAACATCAACGGAGTTGTCCTGAAGATGATGGAAGCACAGCTGCGTAGACACGCTCCTGTGCAACCACATATTCCTCCGGCTGGTCCTGGCTCATCATCTGCACCAGGATCTTCTTCCTCTTCAGCCCTGTTTTTCCTCCTGAGTTTCAGGCCCTTCTCTCTTCGGAGGTCCGCTCTCAGATCGAGGCGCACCAGGCCTGGGTCGAGAAGCGCGACGCAGCTATTCGTGCAGAGTTGGATGCTCGAGCCATTCAGGATGCTGCTTTTCAAGCGGAGATCCGGAACAACATGTCATATTTTGCTGAGTCCATGAGATTCGTGGACGTTCAGTTTCAGGCTCTTTTCACAAAATTTGACATGCTCGTTCCTGACCGTACTCCGATTGCTTGTCGACTCCCAGCCACCGGTCCTCCATTCCCTCCCAGAGCTCGTTCTTCTGTTCCACCACCGCGCACCAGAGTAGATGGCATGGATCCAGAGGAGATTGCTTCTTCCTCAGAGGAAGAAGATGGTGGTGACAAGAAGATGGCTGAGGGCTCATCTGAGCATGCCGACGACGAGGAGGACGAGGATGCTGGAGATGATGATGATGCTGCTGAGTGACTTCCCCTTTTGATGATGTCAAAAAGGGGGAGAGTTATTTGGGGAGAGTTATCTTGTAGTATTTGTGTTTGGATATTTTGTGATGTATTACTTTATTTGTTGTTTGGACATGTAGTACATGTAGTATTTACTTTTATTTTGCTTTGGACATGTATTTTTAGTATGTGTTGTGGACATGGACATGGTTAGGCGTATCTTTTGTTTTTATGTATCTCTTATCTATGCCATATATGAACTCATTTCCTTCATCTATTCTATGACATGAGTATTTGGTATTATTTGTTGGCATGGAAATATGGTGTTTACCATTTACATATGTTTTCCTATATATGCATGTGTTGAGGGGGAGCTTCATTTGAAGTCTCTACCCAAATATTTTGTGATAACTACATATGTTTTGCCATCATCAAAAAGGGGGAGATTGTTGGCCAAAAGGCCATTATCCCAGTTATTTTGATGATAACAAAACATATTTAGTTATGTATTTAATAATTTTGTTTAAAAGGATTTCAGGTTCAAGAACAGATTTTTGACGGCTCCGCTAAAAGACTCACAAGTTTGGACGCCGCAAAAATGAAGATTCCCAAGCTATGCACAACTAGGATGCTTCGGGATCAAGATGATGATGTGAAGATCAAGACAAGATCAAGACGACAAAGAAAACAAGATTTGTATTTTTATTTTTTATTTTAGATATTTGTCAAAGCTAGATATTAGAAGTAGAGCTATGGGATTATCACACACACACCTCTTAGTTAGGTTCATGACTTCAAAAAGATTTTCAATTTCCATTTCTAACTTAGTTTTTAAAGTGAACATGTTTGGAAATAAGCTTTTTAGAAAAACAATAGTTTTGGAAAAACATTTTTATGGAAAAACAAGTTTTTATCAAAAGGATTTTTATCAAACTATTTTAACATGATAGAAGTATGACATATGCTCATACTCTATGTTTTTACAAGTTCCAAAAATTTTACCCAAGACCTAAATCCAAAAACCCAAAATTCTGGTTCTGGAAGTTCTGATATTTCAGAACTTACAGTAGCCGGTCGACCGACCCGGTCGACCGATGTGCACAAACTGTGCATGTTTATATCAGTCGACCGCCCGGTCGACCGAGGTATTTTTGCGTTCACAGGATTTTTCGGTCGACCGACCCGGTCGACCGCCAGCCCCAACGGTCGGATTTTTGACCGTTGGCGGTCGACCGACCCGGTCGACCGGACTCTGTCAAAAGTTCTGACAGATCCAACAGCTATTTTTTTTCTGACTGATTCTCTTTTGGGATTTGATACCAACGTTTTTGTGAGGCTATTTTTGACCCCTATAAATAGAGGGTCACCTCATATTGATTAGATAACTAACATTTGCAAAAGCAATTCCAAAAGATTTTACAAGAGCTTTACAAAGAATTTCAATTCCTTTCTTTTACAAAAGATTTCTCAAAGCCTAAATTCCCAACACCCAACTTGTAGCCCATTCCTCTACATTCTCTCTAGTTTTTGCACACCACAATCCCAAGCTCTACATCTATATCATTGGCTCTAGGATTGTGCAAGTGAGCTATTTTGATCAAGTGTGATCACCTTTCTTATTGAGTGAAGTTGTAGAGGCATTGGCCTCAAGGGAGCTAGTGAGCTTCGGGTGGTGTTGCGGCATCACAAGTGTAGGGACAAGTGTGTCCTTGTATTGGCGATCCGGTGGGATCAACGATAGTAGTGCAAATCCTTCAAGTGTGAAGGCGGGGACGTAGAGCGTGGCTCGAACCTCGGAAACACATCCTTGCGTTTGCGTTTGCTCGAATTTTCTCTCAACTCTACTCCTTTTAATTCTTGCACATTTATTGTTATATTTATTGCAAGTCTATATTTGTGCTATTTGTGTGTTAAATTTTAAATTCCGCATTATTGTCATAATTCATATAGCCATCACCTATTCACCCCCCCTCTAGGTGATTTCAAAAGGAGGGCCCATTTAGCTAATCTAGAATTCAGTGATCCTAGTTTTATCATGAGAAGACGTAAAGGATTCACTCGAGAAATGACATGTATGGTTTAGCCGACCAAATAATGTCGTATCTTCTGAATAGCAAAGACAAGAGCTAAGCATTCCTTCTCAATAGGGTTATAGAGAGACTCTACCCCTATCAGAGTATTGCTTAGATAATAAATAGCCTGTTCGTGCCCATCATCGTCTTTTTGAGCAAGTAGAACACCGAGAGAATGATCCATAGCTTTCACATAAAGTAGGAATGGTTTTCCTGATGTGAGAGCCACTAAGACTGGAGGTTTAGTGAGATATCTTTTGATATCTTCGTAAGCTTCTTGACAGGCTTGGTCCCATACAAAAGAGACACCCTTTTTCATGAGTCGGGTGAATGGTTAATAGCGGCCTGAGAGGTTTGCGATGAATCTTTTGATATAAGCCAGTCTACCTTGTAGGCCCCTAAGTTCTTTGAGATTCTTAGGTGGATGCATGTTCGGAATGGCTTTGACTTTGTCTGGGTCAAGATGAATTCCCTTTGATGTAACAATACATCCTAAGAATTTGCCACTCGAAACTCCCAAGAAGGATTTTGTCGGATTCATCTTCAGTTGATGAGCCCGCATTATGTCGAACATGATTGAGGTAAAACCTTCACACAAAATACGGAATTACAGAACTTAAAAATAAAGATGTGCAAGTGCTCAATTCTACCGCGATAGCAAGTGGCTATGCGGGTCGTGATCCACAAGGAGGGTTTGCGATAGAAGCGTTCAAGGTTTTTTAATTGAAATCTTAATGAAGATAAAACGAAGATTCTTCTTTGTTTAAAGAAATGAAAATGAAAAAAGAAAGTTATGTTAAAGTCAGAAAGAAAACGAGAGATGAAGAAGGTGGAGAGAAATGGAGAATGACTATTTACAAAGAAAGGGGAAAGAAAGCGACTATGTACAAATGAGTTTGGAAAGAAGCGATTTGGAAGATATGGTGTTCGTGATTTAATTTACAGAAATAAAAGAAAAGAAAGAAAATTGAAGAAATACTTACCTTAGTTTGGTTGATGACTTACTTGAAAACCTTGCATGTTCTACCTTGCTTTGGAGGCGTTCAACGCATAGGACATAGGATGCAGCTCAGTCCCCGTTCGCATTATATCATCAAGCCCGGCAAGAATGAAGTGATACGGATTTGAGGAGGAGAACATCTTCATGAAGTATCGTTGGCACTCACAAAAACTTTGTTATACTTATGCTTCAGAATTCACTTGCATTCTCATCAAAAACAAACAGAGGTAAAGTAGAAAGAGGAAAAGAAAAAGAAACTAAAAGAAAAGAGACGAACATAAACAAATGTTTACCTTTATTGCTTGAAACAATGGAAGAAAGGAGGAGGGTACATCGGTGTCACTCTCAACATCAGCCTCTCTCTCTTACTTACATGAATCTTCATCTAACCTAAGCTTACATACAAGTTACATAAAAAGAAAAGAAAACCTAAACTAAGAAATGAAAAACTTAGCTAAATCCTATCTCTCCTTCTCCCTTGCTCAGCTAAAACCAGTATTTATAGGCAAAAAACCTAAAGGAGAAGATCCCAGGAAGATTGGGGGAATCTCCTGGTCTGATGTATTTCCCGTATCTTCTTCTGATTTTCTTATTTTTTTCTTCAAAAGTTGACAAAACAGCCTTTGATTGTGCTTGATTCAGGGAGGATTCTTCTCAACCTTCCTTATATGCCAAGATTTTGCCTTGATTCAGGGAGGATTCTTCTCAACCTTCCTTATATACCAAGATTTTGCCCACAGGGAGGATTCTTCTCAACCTTCCTTATATGCTAAGATTTTGCCCTGATTTCTTCATTTCAAATTTATTCTGAATTAATCAGAATTTGGTGGGCTTTTGGGCTTGTTTCTCTTCATCTCCTTAAGGAATGGGCCTGCAAATAAATTAAACATTTAATTAGGACAAAGCAGATTTTATTCTATAATAAGTATGGAAATATGATAATAAATGTGCAACATTAGTGACCAATCAGAACATCGTTCTCAAGTCGCGAAGATGGTCATTCTTGTCGCGACTTTTGACAGCAATGTCGTCGACATAACATTCTATCTTCTTTTGGAGATGGTCGCGAAAGATTGTACTCATTGCCCGTTGATAAGTTGGTCCTGCATTCTTTAATTCAAAGGGCATCACGGTATAGCAATACACCCCCAACGGTGTTTGGAATGAAGTGCGTTTCTCATCCCTTGGATACATCTTAATTTGATTGTACCCTGAAAAGCTGTCCATGAAAGACATTCTTTCGAATCCGCAGGTATTGTCAATCATGACATCGGTGATAGGCAATGGGAATTCGTCTTTAGGACAGGCTATATTAAGATCACGATAGTCGATACAGATTCATATTTTTTCATTCTTCTTGAGAACGGGAATGATGTTAGCAACCCAATCTGGATGTTGTTCCTCCCGTATGAAGCCGCATGCAATGAGCTTATGGACTTCGGCTTTAATAGCCTCCATAATGTTCGGGCGAAATCGGCGTTGTTGTTGTTTGACTGGCTTGGCGTCAATCCTGATGTTTAGACGATGTATGGCTACTCGTGGATCAAGTCTGGGCATGTCTTCGTAGTTTCATGCAAAGACATCTATATATTCCCTTACGAGTGTCATCAATTCTTCTTTCTCCGTAAGTGATAAGTTTTCGCTTATAAAGATGGGTTTAGGGTGATCTTGACTACCCAAGTTAGCCTGGATCACTTTGTCTTCAGTAGGTGGTTCGCGTTGTTCTAATCGCTTTTCCCACTGGAAATCTAATTGTTGGGCCCATGGTTCAAAATCAGTGGCTTCTGCTGGCTCCAATTGGCTACTTGAAGTCATATTAACGGTGCTCCTCGAACATCGTCCCCACACTAACATCCGACTCCCACTCAGAGGAAGAGGCAGAGCGTGATGGGATCGGTTTGTTATCTTTGGATTGAACTGTTGTAGGCGGTGGAGGTGTTACGTATCCTACCCCCCTGCGGTTTCCCTTTTGGCACAAAATTACGCAGAAAATCACATCTTCCTTTTCTGAAATTCAGGCCATTCCCATGCTGCAGGTTATATCCTATTTTCTTCATCATACGCTGTGTTGATCGTGCATAATGGAAAAATTGCGGGGTCTCTGAGTCTGAACTTGAATCTGTGGCTGTAGACTTTTGCAGTTGGGCTTTACCGAATATTATTGGTGATTGACCCTTTTTGGACGGAGGAACCACTAAAACGGATCCTTTTATGCATTCCACCAATGTTCTTATGTACTTGATTTATGCAAGGGCATGTGTAGAGAGCTATCCGTAATGGATTCAAGCAATTCGACACTCACATGATAATCAAAGGAAATATTGTCATTAATTACCCATTCGTCCTCATCTTCAGAAAGAGTATTACATTGAGGATTATTAAAATATACTATAATTGGTTCGCCGACCAAAGTAGCTGGCGTGTCACCTTCGGACTCTGAATCTGCCTCATTGCCACTATCATCGCTGTCAGGCAATGAATCTTTTGACGTTTCACTGACTTCCTGATATAGGAGAGCATCAGTAAAGTAGTTTTTCACCCCTTTGAATGGTTGCTTCTCAGCGAAGATAGTTCGTACTGTTGTATCATCTTCAACATATTTGAAGTACTGGTGCAGAGTGGAGGGTACAATCCAATTAGTATGGATTCAAGGTCGTCCTAGTAACAAGTTGTATGACGTGTCAGCGTCAATGTAGCACGTCACTTCTGATTTCAGGCTCCCGACTCGGCAACAGAGTCGAATCTTTCCAAGTGGATGACTACTCCCTACATTAAAACCGTATATTATTGTAGTGGTTGCAGACAACCGATACAGTAATATGCCAAGGAAGTAGAGGAGCCTTTTGGGTATGATGCTGAGTGCAGACCCTGCATCAATGATTGCTTAAAATGGAAGAACAATCAAAGAGTTTAAGAATTTACCGTGTAGCTTGTGGCTAACGGGTCGTGTCCACGAGGAGGAATGCGATGGAAGCTTTTCGGTGAATCGTTTAAAAAAAAGAATTGTGTTTGTTTTTTATGGAAAAGAGAATGGAAAGAAAGAGATGATTAAATGAGAAATTGCAACTTTAGAAAAGGTTTTGGAGAAGGTGATTTAAAAAGTTCGAAGATTGTTTTGTTGATTATAATAATGAAGCAAATCTGGGCTCACTATCTCACTACTCAATTGTTCATTCTTCTATTAAAATCTTAAGTGCCTCAAAGTGATTATAGGCAAAACTTAAAGTTGATTTTTAGAAAGTTTGAAGTAAAGCACATAAGATGGTTGGAAGAGTTTAGTCTTTTCTTCGAGAAATCGTTTAGAATTGAATATTAAATCATCAAGCGCGAAGAAGCAAGAATGAAGTAAAAATAATTCAAGAAACGTTCATGAAAGAAGTGAGAGTTTAACAATCCAAACCCATCCTCATGTGCCTTCAAGAACACTTTCAAAAAGAAAGGCTTTAAGTAAGGCATACAAATGATTCATTGGGTCTTTTTCTTTTAAAAACAGAAGAGAAGAAGAACAAGAGAAAGTTACAATAGCGAGCCGAGAAAATCGTTTTAGTTGCCCATGGAAAACGAAGAAGAAAGCATAGAAATAATGCAAACCATACCGTATTACAAGTGGAAGAAAACGCGGCTCGACTCTTGTATTGATGTCACTTCAATCTTCAAGTATAAGCACTCAATTCCTCTCTCTCACAAGTTTTGATACTGGACTACAAATTAAAAAACAAGATTACAACTTTTGTGCTAGCTAACAAAGAACCTAAATCCTTAAAAAATAAACACAAATTCTAATCCTAATCTTCGCTCCATTTTTCTTTGCTGAAACCAGTATTTATAGGGAAAAACCAAAAGGGGAGGATCCCGGGAAGATTGGGGGAGCAAACGCTCCCCTAACAACCTCCAACAAGCCGCGAAAACGCGGCTAGGGCCGCGTTTCCGCGGCCCTGGTGTGGCCAGGTGGCCACACCCAAAAGGGGGGATCTCCTGGTTTGGTGATTTGCCCGTATCTTCTGCTGGTTTTCTTGTTTCTGCTCCAAACGTTGACGAAACAGCTTTTGATTGTGTGGCTTCAACCGCTTGATTCAGGGAGGATTCTTCTCAACCTCTTGATATGCTAAGATTTTGCCCTGATTCCTTCATTTCGAATTTATTTTGAATTAAATCAGAATTTGGTGGGCTTTTGGGCTTGTTTCTCTCTTTCTTTCTTTTAGCACTTGGGCCTACATTTAACAAAGAAAAAGAAGACTTATTAATAGGATTTATTAGCTAAAAAGTATGGTAAGGTGACAATGTAAATGCAATATATGTGACTAATCACACCCCCACACTTATCTTTTACTCGCCCTCGAGCAAAACATCAGATTAATTCTAATCAATTATTAGACCACTTTCGCAGGTCACTCGATTGCACTGAGCATGTGCAACAAGCCGTTAAATCTCTACGTTACCCCTAGAGGACGAGTCTTGTCTCGTGAGGGTTTTCAGTGGATTGCACCCACCAAATCCATAAAGAAAAAGAAAAAGTTAGTATTTTCGAAAAGCATTTTAAAAGGAGAAAATATTTGAAGTATATTTGTAAGGCTTTAAGTAATCTATAAGTTATAGGAATATCAAATTTTTCATTCCGAAACTTAGTCTCTATTCAACAACATGTCATCAATCAAAGTAAGGAGTCAAATTATTTTTCTCATCTAGTCTATTAATTTACCCTGAGTCGTATGCACCATCGTGACTGTGAAGTTGACTAAGGGTTCTTTAACATTAACTCCTATGCCTTATATTTATTTATTTTTGGTGGAATTTATTCCTCAATTTCATTAGGCTTTCTAATCTGCTCATGTAACGAGCATTCAGTTGGTGACACCCAAATCGGACAGTTTTAGGGCACCAGGCGAGAAAACACCCCTGAGGACTTAAACACTCGAGCAGATAAGGCCACGAAACTAAAGTTTTTATTTATAAGATGTAACCCTTTTAGGCGTGAATACTTATGCTTCATGAGGCATAAATACCCAGCTTAATCAGAGGATTTATACTTTTTTTCTCAAACTTATCTAATTATCTTTTGCATAAATACCAAGGCTTGCTTAGGCCAAAGCACCTAGCTAATCAATAATTAGATTTGTTTATATTTTTTTCTTTTGCATAATATATTTTTTTATAAGGCATAAGAGTCTCAATTTTTAAACCCTAAGTGTGTAAGTGTATTTAGTGTGCATATGTCATCAAGGTAAATATCAAGACTAAATTACTTTCACAAATTTTCTTCCTAACCCTAAAAATCAAACAAGTTATCTTATTTTGACCAAGTGTAAGATATCCTAATTAGTCTTCTCCTATTCCTTAAAATTGACTTAATTTCTTACAAAAAATATTTCAAAATATTGTTCTAACCTTTCAAAAAGTTTTTTTTTATTTATATATATGTATACAAATTTTTTTTTTTAAAGTTATAGTAGTCATCATGTTAGAATCCTCCCCCACACTTATCTCATGCATTGTCTCCAATGTATGAAAGAAATGTATTCATGCATGAAATGAAATGTAAAAGAGGTGCATATAGTATACAGAAATATGTACAACATCAAGTTCTCTCCCACACCTAGATCTTTTTCGGTCTTATCCCTCTAGCTCTCTTCCCATCATTCCAATGGGTCCTCTTTATAGGGCACAGTGGGGAGGCCAACTGTTTTGTCATTTTAGCTTTCTGCCTCCCCAGTCTCACTTTCTTTAGGTGTTTCTTCCTCATATTGCTACAATCATTATTCAAAAATTTGTCACCACCACCCTTCTCATTTGGAACTTCTTCATTATGAATGCCTAGGAATTCTAACTCAGTTCCATATATCTCCTCAAAGCTTAGGTCAATACTTTCCCCTAGAGATGTGTAATTAACCAAAAGATCCCTAGTTGGTTCATCCAAACACATGAGTTCTTCTTCGAAGAGGTTTTCAAAGAGTATGTCAATCGGAGGTTCTTGAATTATATCCTCATGCGATACATTATTGGTTGGCTCACCGAAAGTGAAGATATTCAAATCAATTTTCCCCTTTTTAAAGGGTACTCTAACATTAGGATCTTCGACATCAAGATAATCGCATTCATTTTTAAATAATTCATTAAGAAACAGCGACTCATCTTCTAAATCTTCACTCTCTTCATCACAATTGTTTTCAACAAAGTTCACCTCAAATATTTGATCTCTTATCTTACGAGGTTGTTTTTCTAGGTTGAAGACATTGACTTCTCTAGTCATGTCCCTAAAAGTTAACCTCATGGATCCATTCCTACAATTGATGATGGCATTGGCAGTAGCAAGGAATGGTCGCCCTAGGATAATAGGAGTTTGAGCCCTATGATTGGAGTTAGGCACAGATTGTGTCTCAAGAACTATGAAATCAAAAGGGTAAATAAACTCCCCAACCCGGATAAGGACATCATTAATCTCCCCTTTTGAAACTTTCACTAAATGGTCAGCCAGTTGGATAGTGACTCGAGTTGGACTAAGATCGCCCAACCCGGGTTGTTGATAAACTGAGAATGGAAGCAAGTTGATACTTGCCCCCAAGTCAAGAAGTGCACGACTAATCTCGGCTTGTCCTATTGTGCAGGCAATGGTTGGACTACCTGGATCCTTGTACTTGACAGGGATCGGACCCGATAGTAGCTCACTAATGTTAGTGGCTAAGAAGACCTTTTTAGATACATTAGTCTTTCTCTTCTTGGTGCACATGTCCTTAAGAAACTTAGCATAAGATGGGACTTGTTGGACGGCATCAAGAAGTGGCACATTTATCTTCACTTGATTAAAGCTCTCAATTATCTTATCCATGTGTGGATTTTGCTTGTTTTTCAGCTTATTAGGAAATGGTGCTATAGGCTGGTGCACATGAATGGTTGACTTATCTTTTTCAGATTCATCAAATTTAGGAGGAGTTGGATTAGATGAGGTAGATGCTGAAGTGTGATTGTGCTGACTAGGATTAGGTGGTGTTGATACTTGGTTATCAACTTTCTTTCCCGACCTCAATCTATGAACAGCATTACATTGATTCAGTGATTGATCCTCAACCAAATGAGCTTGTTGTGAATTCCTAGGATTCATAATTGGTTGACTGGGCAAGGTACCCTTTTGCCTCTCATGTTGTGGATTGGCTAACTGGCTCATTTGACCCTCTAGCCTCTGTATTGTTTGCATGAGGGAATCTTGATTCTTCAAGTACCTTTTCATGTTTCTCTCAAAATCAGTCATTCTCCTTTCGAGTTGAGGATTCTGGAAGGAAGATGGTGGAGCTTGGTTGGGAAAATTTTGTTGATAATTTGAAATTTTGTTGGAGAATTGTGAGGGTGATTGGAAAAGTTGGGTTGATGATTGAAAGAATTATTGGAATGATAGAAGTGGCTAGCATGGTTTGACCGTGGGTGGCCATTATTTTGATGGCTCCATGAGAAATTTGGGTGATTTGTCCAGCCAGGATTGTACGTTGGAGCGTAAGGATCATTGTTCGGCCTTGAAAAGTCGCATTCATCGGTTCAGAAAAGTGTTGGTGAGCTTGAAATACAGGACACTCCTCAAACACATGATTCATGGCCTGACAGTAAGTACAACCCGGAGTTGGAACTTGGTTCGGGCTGACTTGATTGACTGGACTAGGTTCCTTAGTTTCTAGAGCTTCAGTCTTCTCGCTAGGTTAGCTAACTTAGCCTCGTTAGCTATGGATGATTCAATCGAATGGAGACCTCCTTTTGAAGAGATAGAGTTTGGATTTCTAGAGCTTTCACTAGTAGGTTCCCATTGGATGGTCTTTTCAGCTAGATTCTCATATAAGTCCCATCCTTCATGCTCATCCTTCTGCAAGAATCCCCCTTGGCACATGCTTTCTAAGAGGGTCTTGGTCGAGTAGTCTAAACTGTCATAAAGAATTTGGCATTGTCGCCATTTCTCTATTCCATGATGAGGACATTGGACAAGGAGGTCTTTGAAGCGTTCAAAGTACCTCCAAAACGGTTTACTAGGTTGTTGCTTGAACTGCATAATATTTTTTCCTAACGAGAGCGGTCTTGTGGATTGGATAGAATTTCTTCAAGAAGACCTTGATGAAACCATCCCAAGATGTGATAGAGCCGGCCGCTAAGCTGTAGAGCCATTTCTTGGCTAAGTCCTTAAGAGCAAATGGGACAAATCTCAACCTAATAGCATCATCTGCAAGGTGTGAGATTTTCATCATTAAGCATACTTCCTCAAATTCTCTTATGAAGAAATAAGCATCTTCGGACTCTAAGCCATGGAACTTAGGGAATGTATTGATGAACTGTGGCTTAAGCTCAAAGTTGTGTTCACCAACCGAAGGAAGTTGGATGCAGGATGGAAGTGATGCTCTAATGGGATAAAACCTATCCTGCAAAGATGTCGGTCGATCCATAACCGAATCTAGTCTTGATTCAAACTTGGGTGGTGATGTGTTTCTAGTCAACCTAGATGAATTAGGGCCTCTCGACCACACTTGCATACACAAACACAATCACAATCACAAACAAGTTTACCAACAGTCAACAATAGTAATCAACCAAGTCTAGTCTAAGGTAACCTCGACCTAGACAACTCCTAACTGGTTGATTGTCCACAGGAGGTAGAATGTAGACTTTGACCACAAGCTAATCAGCCAGGTCAAGGCAAGATTGGTAGGAGGTTATCCGTCAAAGACGTTCCTTAATTACGTAACCACCAATCTTCGGGCTTTCGGCCCTCAATCCCCTTCCTAGACACTGATTTGGCAGGAGTCAATTTCCAACACCTTCCCTCTTTAGGATAATCTCCTAGTGAGTTCGAGATGTCCCTAAGGCCAACGTCTATCAGATTTTACTTAGGCTTAGGTTTGTGAATGCTTGGAATCTGATTTTTGGGCCAAGGAAGGGTGATTAAATCCCCACCTTATCTTGTTATTGGGTGTTGCCCTTAAAATCAATTTTGTGCAAGTGTACAAGATAAATAAGATTCACTCAAAGCGATATAAATCAACCAAGAGATTAGTCCTATTCTGAATGCAATGCGTACGTACCTTGCTCCAGCACTCTTCAACAGTAAAGTAAATGAATTGAAAAGACTCGTGCCTAAAATGCAAACGTCTAATCAATTTTTTAAACTTTTCAACAAGTGTTTTACTGTTGGCTTAAAACAGGGATGGTGGATAACAGAAATAGCACAAATATAACATACAAAAACTTAAATTTTTGTGAGCAATATGTCCTGCAAAAAAAAGTTTTTAGTAGTCTAATGAATTTTTCAGTTTTGCAACGCAATTTCTTGAAATTCTGTTTCCTACTTTCGAGAGTAGGGGCACAGAATTTGCAAGTCTTCTCTTGCAAAGCTTGAATGCTAGATCTGAATCTTCAAGTCCCTGAAACAACACACAAAACTTGTTAGAAAATAACTACACCGTTCCCTCTCCGCAACGGCGCCAAAATTGATTGCTTAAAATGGAAGAACAATCAAAGAGTTTAAGAATTTACCGTGTAGCTTGTGGCTAACGGGTCGTGTCCACGAGGAGGAATGCGATGGAAGCTTTTTCGGTGAATCGTTTAAAAACAAAGAATTGTGTTTGTTTTTTATGGAAAAGAGAATGGAAAGAAAGAGATGATTAAATGAGAAATTGCAACTTTAGAAAAGGTTTTGGAGAAGGTGATTTAAAAAGTTCGAAGATTGTTTTGTTGATTATAATAATGAAGCAAATCTGGGCTCACTATCTCACTACTCAATTGTTCATTCTTCTATTAAAATCTTAAGTGCCTCAAAGTGATCATAGGCAAAACTTAAAGTTGATTTTTAGAAAGTTTGAAGTAAAGCACATAAGATGGTTGGAAGAGTTTAGTCTTTTCTTCGAGAAATCGTTTAGAATTGAATATTAAATCATTAAGCGCGAAGAAGCAAGAATGAAGTAAAAATAATTCAAGAGACATTCATGAAAGAAGTGAGAGTTTAACAATCCAAACCCATCCTCATGTGCCTTCAAGAATACTTTCAAAAAGAAAGGCTTTAAGTAAGGCATACAAATGATTCATTGGGTCTTTTTCTTTTAAAAAAGAAGAGAAGAAGAACAAGAAAAAGTTACAATAGCGAGCCCAGAAAACCGTTTTAGTTGCCCATGGAAAAAGAAGAAGAAAGCATAGAAATAATGCAAACCATACCGTATTACAAGTGGAAGAAAACGCGACTCGACTCTTGTATTGATGTCACTTCAATCTTCAAGTACAAGCACTCAATTTTTCTCTCTCACAAGTTTTGATACTGGATTACAAATTAAAAAATAAGATTACAACTTTTGTGTTAGCTAACAAAGAACCTAAATCCTTAGAAATAAACACAAATTCTAATCCTAATCTTCGCTCCATTTTCCTTTGCTGAAACCAGTATTTATAGGAAAAAACCAAAAGGGGAGGATCCCGGGAAGATTGGGGGAGCAAACGCTCCCCCAACAACCTCCAACAAGCCGCGGAAACGCGACTAGGGCCGCATTTCCGTGGCCCTGGTGTGGCCAGGTGGCCACACCCAAAAGGGGGGATCTCCTGGTTTGGTGATTTGCCCGTATCTTCTGCTGGTTTTCTTGTTTCTGCTCCAAACGTTGACGAAACAGCTTTTGATTGTGTGGCTTCAACCTCTTGATTCAGGGAGGATTCTTCTCAACCTCTTGATATGCCAAGATTTTGCCCTGATTCCTTCATTTCGAATTTATTCTGAATTAAATCAGAATTTGGTGGGCTTTTGGGCTTGTTTCTCTTTTCTTTCTTTTAGCACTTGGGCCTACATTTAACAAAGAAAAAGAAGACTTATTAATAGGATTTATTAGCTAAAAAGTATGGTAAGGTGACAATGTAAATGCAATATATGTGACTAATCAATCAACATGTACCCTTTCAATGCATGTTGAACCGATATACCCGGTGTAGTACAAAGGTCGATCGTGCTTTGAGAAGCATATCCTCAGCTATGAAAGTAATAGCAGGTGCTTTCGATTGTACATGATGGCATTCAGAGCAAGAGGGCTGAGTGTCATCCCTAGGGATTCCTGGCATATGTGTCAGAAATGATTCCGAGTTAGCCAGTGCATCCTAGGGGTGAGCAGAGTTCGGTTATAACTGAAATAACCGACTAAAAATCGAACTCAAACCCGAACCGAACTGAACCGCACTAATTCGGTCGGGTTTCGATTTGTGTTCCAAAACCCGAACCCGACCGAACCGAACCGAATCTCTCACCCTATATATTACCCTACTCAAATTCAATTAAGTGAATCATATACTTCATAACAAAAATTGGTGGAAACTTATCTCATTACTTTTAGTAATACCATCTTTTTTATGTTGAATATGTGAAGGTTAATGTTAAGTACACCATCACAATTGAGAATAATATTTATATTAATATAGTTTTTTTCATTCTTATCATTAAAAGTTAGTAATAATTATATGAGCCTTGATATAAGAGCTCAAATACAATGTAAAAGTTTTAGAATATGAAATTTTTAATTCACATTAAGTTTAAGATCTTTTTCTTATTTCTAATTTGGGTAATGGATATTTGAGATTGAAATATTAAAGGATGATAATATAATGGTGATTAAAAAATGCAAGAAATGATGGCAATATATTGGCCTAACCGAAAAAAACCGAAAAACTGAACCGAAATGAGTCGATTCGGTTCGGTTCGGTTACTAAGTCTAATCGGTTCGGTTCGGTTTTGCAAAAATTAGCAAAAACTGAACCGAACCGACCAATGCTCACCCCTAGTGCATCCCTAAGTGCTTCTCTTGTCTCTTTCGAGAGACGAAGAAGCTCGTGCGTGGTGATACGAGCTAGGATATTAGCCAGCTGGGCCAATATATCAAATCGAAAAGGCATGTTAAGCCCTGGGCCTGAAGACTTCTTTAGGACATGGTCAAACCAGACTTCTTTCTGCTTCTCTTTTCCCGTTGTCGGGAGCGGAGCCAGTGTGGGTATTTGTACTGACGTCGTCTGCTGTCGTGTCTCGTCAGTAACTTTCTCACACTGTTTTAAGTATGATTTTCCGGATCGAGTACATATTGGCTGAGGTACATCAGCCTGCGCTGTGCAAGCGTGCTTTTCCCCTCAGAATCGCTAAGAGAAGCTGATGTGAGATTGCCATCATCTGGCAAGATAGAGATAACATTGCAAGATTTGCCCTTTGACTTGAATTTCTTCGAATCTCATTGTTCGTCTTGGGCAAGATCTGGGTGTATCCACATGATTTTCCTATTTCTGATGTCAAGTGAACAATACCCTCAATCTCTTGAGTTTTGACTGAAGGATGCTTTACTTCTAGCCGTGCTTCAGGGATTGGGAAGGTCCCATCAGGTACTATGACTTTTGGGTTTTGCCGAACTCGAGGGTCATCATGTTTGCAGTGACTTTCTTTTGTCCTGATTTCAGAGTCAGAACTTCGACGTCGACTAAAGCTTGAATTTTGTCCTTGAGGATAAAGCACTTATCAGTAGGATGATGAACCATTCTATGAAAGAGGCAATAGTTGGGATCGTTCGTGCGTCCCACTTCATTAGGGTGTCGAGCATCCGGCAGCTTTAATTTATTCCCTTTGTGGAGTAAATGGAATATTGCGACCACCTGTTCGTCTTTGAAGGAGTATTGTTTCGGAGAAAACTTAGACTCTTGATTATTAAAGCCGCTCTTCGTGGCCTTCCAATGAAGATCTCCTGACAATTTAACGGACATAGTCTCTTTCCCTTTGGCTTGAGAAGACTGCGCTATGTCGCTACGCCCCTTATTATTCATACCCCATTACCTTTAGGGGTAGACGGTTCGAACTTCTTAGCTGACTTTTCGGCTATCTCAGATTGTTCCACTAGTTCCTTCCAGGTATGGGCTTTGACAGCCCCCATACGAATCTCTACTTGGTCCAGGAGGTTATGCCTGCATATCTGCAAGAGTATGGGTAATGGTATCCCTGCTGGCCACATCAGAGATAAGTTTCTGAACTGTTCAATATAGTCACAGACAGATTCGCCCTTCCTCTGTACGGTAGAGAGGAGTTTGTCCATGGTTACCTCAGTGTCATCCTCGTAAAAATGAGAGAGAAATCGAGTTTCTAAGTCGATCCAAGAATTGATAAAGCCCGGAGGAAGGCTTCGGAACCAGTTAAATGCTACCCCTTCAAGGTGCCAATGAATAGTCTGGCCATAATAGCATCGTTATCTATAAAGTTACCGGTCTGAGACCAGAAGTAATAGATGTGCTGGTTCGGCGAGCTCTTACCATCATACGTATGTAACGTTGGTGGCTTGAACTTTGGTGGGTATGGTACTGAATCTCATTCCAAAGGGTAAGGACGGACTGCCCCTACTTTTTTTAGTTCATCCCTCTAGGCTAGGGATGCGATTTGAGCTTGGATACCTTTAAGAACTTCAGCATCCAGAACTTTTCTTTGACCTCTCAGTCTTGGGTTGTTCATCGTTATGATGTTCCTCCTCATTATGGTTACTCCCGGTATCATTGTTATTCCGGTTAGTGAGGAGTTGAGCGAGCATCTGTTGAATGTTATCCAAGGCTTCTTGCTGGGTCTTGGAGGTTTGCTCCTGAGCTTCCAACCATCGACAGAGGTCATCATTACCGTTTCAGCCATATGTACCGACACTCTATCTGTTCGTACCGAGCTGACTGTTGCCGAAGAGGCATACCCACTATCTTCGTCCTCCTCATCAGACCATTGGAATAATCATCTCATTGGTTCTAGTGAGGTTACTGTAGTTGAGGAGGATGGCTGCTCATAATTATAGGGTATTGTGACCCTAGATCTGGTATTTCGGAAGACACCTTCTTCGTGCATCAAGACTTGGCCTAAGCCCGGGCTATAGTCCAGATCTGGAGAACTGAAGGGAGGAGAATTAGCACTATGCAGTGCTCGTCTACCCCTACGTGGTTCTCGTCCCCTTCCGATCATATTGACGGATGCAGAGGACAGATCTGGTAGATCTCGCGATACGCTCCTTTTGCGATGCTTCACAGGAGCTTGCACCGATAGTCGATCAAAGACTGACTGTCGGTTTGGAAGAGTGGCGGGATCAGTCCTAGCCGGCAATGGACTGAGTGGACCGTCACCAACTGATATCCCACTTGTTGACAACAGGAGAGAGAAGTCTAGAGTAATTCTGATTTCCGTTTGCTCGCTAAAAACTTTCGTAAGTCAGATCTAGCCGAGCTTAACCGACTGAGCGCAGAGACTCGAGTAGATCGCCCATTGATGCGTTCAGGTAATTTCAACACCACTATCTTTCTCGCCAGCTTTGGAAGCGAAACACGGGATGATGCCTCGTTCTTCTCATTACCGCAGAGGTGATTGGCACTAGATAGTGCTTCAGCTCTAGCTTCGCGGCTAAGAACTTTGGGAGCACCCTTGGCATTAAAGCTGCATAAGTACCACTATCAGCACTCAGGGATGATCCCTTAGCTCCACTGCGAAAAGAGAACTTAACGCTTGAGGAACAGGGGAGTGAAGCACACTGTGGCGCTATGTTCGCCACCTTGTTGCGAAGATGGTTAGCACTGCTAGGTGCATTAGTTCCAGCCTGGCGGATGGGAACTTTGCGTGTACCCTGGGGTACTGGCGCTGTACTTATCACGCCATTTGCAACTTCGCTCGTGAGAATGAGGTTGGCGCGATGAGGTACTGCTCCTGAATTAGGCGAAGGCAGAGTTGTCGTTCTAGCCTCGCGGCTGATAGTCTCGGCGAAGCAGGCAGGCATTTTACCTTTGTCTTCGCGTGATAGGCGAGCCTATGGCGCAGCTACGCCTGAAGCTTCAAACGGAGCTTTTTGTTTTGGCCTCCACATCTGCTTTGGGAGAGGAGATTTGGGTTCGCAGGGAACCTGGCTGGCTTCGCGCGAGGCTGAAAGGAGTTGGGACGAGGCTCATCCAGTTACTTGCCCAGCTAGGGCTGGTTTCTGCTCTGAAACCTTGGCCATCGAGACCTTTCTATGCTACCGTGCGTCGAGCATTGGACTACCTCTAGAGAGTAGTTTCTCGAATTTTCCTTGGTCGAAATGAACGACCAAGTTTTCAAAAGTAACAGGCTCAGGATGATGACCGTCGCATTGTGACACCGTCTCCTTGTTGCGCCAGAAGACTGAAATCCCAAGTGGAGTCGCCATCTTATTTTCCATTAATTTGCAAAGGGAAAAACTTTACAAAAGAGATCGAGGAGCTAAATTACAAGTAATTGAAAAGAAAATTACAAGTAGATCTCCTCTGAGATTTCTGAAAAAATGTGCCGGTAGGAATCTGATCAGCGCGCGATCATTTTATCCCTTTGACGATGCGATCGGTCAGATGATCGAACTGCCTCCTCTTAGGAATTCCTTCTCACTTGGTACCGAAAATTCCTTGAGAGGGAGGAAGATCTTAGGGTATTAGCACTCTGAATTTATCCTTATAGGATTAGAGAAGTAATTCTCTGAATTCTTGAAAACAAGAGAGTAGATATCTAATCTCCTCTCTATCCTTGCCCGTCTCTCTTCTCTCCTCCTCTTTCACGTGTGCCTCTGGTAGGCTATTTATAGGGGAACAGGGGTATAATCGCCCTCTAAATCTGAAAACAGATTGAGTCAATCCGTTTTGCATCCGGAAAGTAGCCTTATCGCGAGGCTAGAAACAGCTTCTGCGAAGCTAGGAATAGCATGTAGCGCCAATCTCTCGATTCGCTCCGCTAAATGAGGGATACTCCCTTGATCCTCTCTAGTTAATTGAGAGATCTCCCCTGATCTTCTTACCTGATTAGAAGAGTCAAAAGATCATGGCAGGCAACTACCAAATTTAATTTCAATCAACATGATCTTATCTGGAGATTTGATGAGTCAAAATGACTATAAAGGACTCGCAGCGGAGTCATTGCGTTGAGCACATAACGGAGCTGGGAGAAGCTTCTGACGAAGCTAGAAGAAAGCTCTCAGCGGAGCTAAATAAAACTTGTGGCGAAGCTACCAGTCAACCTTTTGCGCGGTTGCATGGAGCTTCGAGCGAAGCTAACTTTCTGCGGAGTTAACTGAGCATTTCCAGGCGAAGCTGTAAGTTAGCTCGTAGCGAGGCTATGAAGGAGCTTCCTGCGATGCTAAGCAACTTTGGTTTCTCATGCGAGACTTATCTCGTGGGTTCATGCGAAACTTTGAGCTAACTTAGTGTCTTTGAAACTTCTTGGGCCTTCTCACGGGGTTTTAAGGACGATCTTGGCTTACTGTCTGCTTCACTGAATCAGTAGAGTCTAAGTTGCTGATTCGTCCCTTTTAGATGGGTGAAGAACTGATCGTCGGCTTGTCTGCCACTTGTCTTTTGTAGATGTCAACAAGTTAGACATCGTTCAGGCCAGTTAGGAATCTTGTCTTTTTTAGAGTGTCAACAGAGTCACCTTGTAAAGTTTGGTTATGATAAAATACATAATTCAAATTTTACAAATAGATTTGTTTGGGTTAGGAAAGGTGCTAACCCCCATGGACCCAAGAAAGTTTGGGTATCAAAACCATCCCTATTTTATTTGGTATAGGTGTGAGCTCTCATTTGACATGAGGGTATTGGTGCCTTGATGGTAGATGCGATCTGAGCCTAAAGATTATATTTTTGGATGCATCACTTTCAAGGTATGTTTAGGTGGGAGAACCATCATGGTTTGGAGACCTAGAGACTATTTCTATTTGTTTTGGTAACTATCTCTAACTCTTTATTTTGTTTATGCATTAATATTGATATTTTAGCATTATTGGTTTTCATGCTCTTTATGTTTAAATGCAATACCTATTAAATTTGTGATATAAATAGATAGTTTTTGAGATAAACCCATGTTCATATGGATTCATATTTTTGTGTTCTCACTATTGTTTAACTAATATGTATATTCTACTTCTAATAGCACATACATTTAGCCTAATGATCATATTTGTTTTTGTACTTCATGTGTTGATTATATGTTTACATGTAACTTTTATTAAAACTTGTATTTATACTTGTACAACTAGTGAACCACACTTGATTATTATGTGTTTGTGTTTTATTGCTCATTTGTACCCATTAGATGTACCTGTATAAACTTGTTTTGATGATTCTTACATTTTAACTTCTATTCCCTATTTTTGCACATGTTTTCATAAAAATATTTTTAGCTTCATGTATATATTAATTTTCTCTAAAACGAATAGGTATACATGTCTATCCTAGAGACACTTGCTTTTCATGCAATATTCTTTTATGGACTCGTTTATTTTTGGGATATATATATGTATACTTTTAGTTTCGACAAAACATACATATACCTTGAAGCTTGTTTTGTTTTTAATAAAAAAAGAATTTCTTGTGTTTTGATAAAAGAAATTTCAACTAAGTTTCAATGCCTTATTTTCATGATTTTGTTGATTAAAAGATTTTTATACACTCTATATCTTGTTTACTCATAATTTTTTGTTTCATGAGAATATATATGCTTTAATGCTTTTTGAGTGTCGATTCTCGTGTACTTTTCATATTTCATGGATACATTTATGTTTTATTCCTTACTTGAAGGACTTCGTACTAGTTTTTAAAATTATTATAAAGCTAGTTTCGTTATTGATGTAATACTAACCTGGATCGCAATCACCTTCAAATCGTAACTAAAATTTGAAATTGAGAACAGGATAAGATTTTGGGTTTTCACCCCTTACGCGGGCTTCTCACCCAAAATTCGAGAGCAGATAAACTCAAGAATTAAACCAGATAATTTGAAGAAATTTTAATCATTCAATGAATCCCAATACAATAGTCTATGGGGCCTTATATAAGCTTTACAAAAGAGAACTACTAGGAAATAATCGATGTGGTACTAAACGCCCATAATAGAACACCTACTACAGAAAATAAAGCTAAAATGAAAAATATCTACTACAAATAAATATGAAACAAATCCAATCTAAAACCAAGAACTGCAGTACATCACTTCCTGAAGTATACTCGATCGAATCTGCCCCTGAGCGGCATGATGTCCTCATCAATTCCCCCCGGGTGGAAAGGATTCGACCCCGTCAAGTGTGGGGGACAGAACTGCTGCTAGCTCTGGTAGCGCTCCAGGCGATTGGGATCAAGATACCAGAGGTCTTCCTCAGTAATCCAAGAATTTTCTGAATCAGGTTTTCCGGTCCACTTAATGAGATAGCGTCGCGTCCCTCCGTCTCTAGTAGAGACAATCTGATCGTCCAAGATAGAATCTATATCTTCTATTGCATAGGTCAGTTTAGGGGAAAGTAGAGGTAGTGGGGGGCTCTCAGAAAGAAGGTCTTGGCTAGGCTCACCCACGAATGGGTCAGAAGGGGTATCAAAGGTACCTCTATATGGAACCAAGTCCTCAACATTAAAAGTGCAATTGATGCCAAAGTCTAGTGGGAGATCCACCACATAAGCATTTGAATTGATTTTCTTGAGAATCTTGAAGGACCCTGCGCTTCGCGCGTGTAATTTCTTCACGGATCCCGGAGGAAATCGTTCGGGTCTCAAGCGGACCATCACATAATTTCTGAAATTAAAAGTTCTTAATCGACGATGTAGATCTACATAAGCTTTATAATCAGTATTACTTTTTATTATCTTTTCTCTGATCTCCTCATGTAATGCATGTATATGAGATGCAAATGCTGATGCAGAGTCTGATACCCTAGAATGATGATGAGCTATGAGAATCAAGTCAACTGGTTGTCTGGGTTTAAAACCATTTACTATTTCAAAAGAACTAAGACCTGTAGTCCTATTGACAGATTCATTATATGCAAATTCAGCCATAGGCAAAATGAGAACCCAAGTTTTCAAATTTTCCCCTACTAGACACCTAAGGAGATTTCCAAGAGTCCTGTTTACTACGTCGGTTTGGCCATCTATTTGTGGATGAAAGGCTGTTGAGAATTTCAGTTTAGTGCCCATCTTGTGCCAAAGTGTTTTCCAGAAGTAGCTAACAAACTTAACGTCCCTATCGGACACCATGATTTTAGGTATCCCATGCAACTTGATGATTTTTTAAAGAACAAGACGACTACTCGAGATGCATCTGAGGTCTTAGAACATGGGATACAGTGAGCCATTTTCAAGAATCGATCGACTACTACTAGGATAGAGTCATACTTTTTTTGAGTTTTTGGCAATCCTAATATGAAATCTAGGCTCACGTCTTGCCACGGGCAATTGGGTACCGGAAGAGGAGTGTAAGGTCTGGCAATCTGCTTTTGTTGCTTGGCCAGTTGGCACGTGCGACATTGGCTAACTATCTTAGCGACATCTCTTTTCAGACTTGGCCAGTAGAATCGGTGTTCAACGGCCTCAATTGTCTTGTTTTGACCAAAATGTCCCGCCAGACCTCCAGTATGTACTTCCCAAGAGAGAAAATCCCTGAGGGACATACGAGAAATACATAGCTTACAGAATCTAAATAGATAACCGTCTTGTAGGAAAAAACCGTACATCTCACGAACAGGGCCGTCTCGTAACGTGACATAAATTTTTCCAAAGTCGGGACATGAATCATACTCCTCTCTTAACCTCTCGAATCAATCACTTCTGTGCTCATAGTTACCAAAGTCGTGACATGTTGGCTCAGCGCATCAGCGACCTTATTCTCGATGCCTGCTTTGTGTTTGAGAATAAATGTGTAATCCTGCAGGAACTCCATCCATTTATTATGTCTCGCATTTAGTCTTTTCTGGGAGTTGAGATACCTTAGCGCTTCATGATCTGAATACAACACAAATTCTTGCGGTAACAGGTAATGTCTCCAGTAGCGCAAAGCCTGTATAACCGCATAAAATTCCTTGTCATATGTGGAGTATCGTTGTCGGACATCATTTAGTTTTTCGCTGAAATAAGCAACAGGGTGGCTTTTCTGACTCAGTACACCACTATTGCCAGTTCTGATGCGTCACAAGTAACTTCAAAAGCTTTCAAAAAGTCAGGGAGACGCATTACGGGAGCTTCTGTTATCATCCTCTTAATTTCAGCGAAAGCCTTAGAGGCAGCAGGAGTCCACTGGAACCCTTCGCTCTTTAAATAATAGGTTATAGGTGCCATAATAGCACTAAAATTCTTTATGAACCGACGGTAGAAAGTGGCTAACCCATGAAAGCTTCTGACTTCCCTAATCGTTCGGGGCTGTGGCCACTCGGTTATTGCATTCACCTTTTCAGGGTCCGCAGAAACCTCCTCGGATGACACCACAAACCCTAAGAAGATAACCCTGTCTATACAGAAAGCACACTTTTTTGGATTTTTATAAAACTTCTCAGTTTGGAGTGTGTATAGGACTTGCCTCAGATGCCCACATGATGTTCCTGAGTTTGACTGTATATCAGTATATCATCAAAATAGGCTACTACGAATTTACCGATAAATGGTCGAAACAATTGGGTCATCACTCTCATGAAGGTGCTAGGAGCATTGGACAGTCCAAAGGGCATAACCAACCATTCATACAACCCGTCTTTAATTTTAAATGCGGTTTTCCATTCGTCCCCTTGCCGGATTCTAATTTGGTGATACCCGCTCTTAAGATCAATTTTGTAGAAGACTGTGGCACCTGATATCAGATCCAGCATATCATCAAGATGGGGAATGGGGAAACGGTACTTGACGGTAATCCTATTGATTGCACGGCTATCCACACACACACACCATGTACCATCCTTTTTTGGCGCTAAAAGTGCGGGAACTGCACATGGGCTCAAGCTCTCTTTGATGAACCCCTTGTCGAGTAACTCCTCTACCTGCCGTTGTAACTCTGCATGTTCAGTTGGGTTTATTCTATAGTGGGGCAGGCTCGGTAAAGTTGCTCCTGAGACTAAGTCAATAGCATGTTGATTGTCTCTGATCGTACACATATTTTGCATTCTTTTCATTACACTCCTACATTTATCGTGTAATAAATCTGCTAATTTACTTGTCTTAAATATCCATTTTGTAGAAGATTATAATGAAGAGAAAGAAGATTAAACCAAAAAAATACCAGTTAAAATCAGATTTAACTGGATCTATTTGGTTAGCTGAGGATGATCCAAGATTTAGTTAGAACAAATCAAGGATTGGGGCAAATATTCAGCGAAGATCAGAGCAAATCAGAAAGATAACACCAAATGGAAACCGATAAAATTCAGATTTCTATAAATCCATTTTGGTTAGCTAAAGATCAACTGAGGATAATATCAAATACAGAGAGATAAATGGATAGAGAGAAGATCAACGGATGAGATGAAGCAAGTTTGACTCAGATTCTGACTGGATACATTTTAGTATTTTGAATCATAACTTTTGCTACTGAATGTCAAATCTAATGATTCAAGATGATCCAGAAAGCAAACTTATAGGGCTACAATTCTTATGTTGATCATTATTTCTAACTCTGTCATTTGATAAGTGATATTCAGCAATCAACATGCCAATAAACTGCAGATCAGAACTGAATATTCACAACAAATCAAGTCTAGAGATAAGGAGAGAATTCAAATTCAGAAATAGCCAACTTTCCCTATCTTCATACTCCTCTAACCTCTGCATTTCTTCTATAAATACCTGCAATCTCAAAGGCAAAAGAGGACGACCATGCAGAGATAGGATTTAGTCCAGTTTTTCATTCTTTGTAGTGTAGGTTTTTGTTTTCTTTTGATGTAATTTTTATTTCTTTGTAAGTATAGTTTAGACTGAGATTCATGTAAGTAAGAGAGAGAGGCTTATGTTGAGAGTGACACTGATGTACCTCCTCCTTTCTTCCATCGTTTCTACAAGCAATAAAAGGTAACTTTTTTTTTATGTTTGTCTTTACTTTTGTTTCCATCTTCTTCTTTCTACTTTTCCTCTTTTGGTTATGATGAGCATTCAAGTGAATCTAGAAGCATCAATATAACAATGTTTGCGTGAGTGCCAACGATATTTCATGATGATGTTCTCCTCCTCAAGACTCCGTATCATTTTATTCTTGTTCGTCTTGATGATGTAATGCGAATGGGGACTGAGCTCGATCTTATGGCTTATGCATTGAACGCCTCCGAAGCAAGGTAGAACATGCAAGGGTTCTAAGTAAGTCATCAACCAGAGGAGGTAAGTTTTTCTTTTAGGTTTTCTTTTCTTTTAATTTATTTCTTTAGTTTAGATCACCAACACCAACAACACCCACTTCTTTTATCACTCCTTTTCCATTTCTTTGTACATATCCAATTCTGGTTTCTCCATCTTCCCAATCTCTCACTTTCTGCCTAACTTCGTTGTAATTTATTTTCTTTTCTTTTTAAGAAACTAAAGAAGAACTTTAACCATTAATGGTAGCATGAAAGAGAACTTGCTAGAAAAGCTTGTTGGCCCAAAGGCCTTCCACTCTAGTTTTGATGATGATTAACTCATGTAGTTATGTGTACTAATAATCTTGTGATTTTAGTTTCAGATTATTAATCAAGATGTTAGTAGGTGATTAGCTTCAACAAAGATGGTTTGGAAGCTTTCACATAGTGATTCTAGAGCCCGAGCGACAAGATCATATATAGCACTCATTAGAGTCAAGCTCGGTGGATCACGAAGTTTTGGATCAAGTCGGCTTAGAGACGGCGCTCTACAAGAAGACATCGGTACCTAGTTTAGTTTGAGTTTTAGATCCATTTGTAATAATTAGAATAGTATGATATGCTCAAGTTCACAACACACACGTTTCATGTTTTGGATATTGGTTTTCGGTTTTTCCGTTTTGGTTTAACCGATCTTGGTTTCATGAATAGATATTATATCAAAACAAGTTTACATTGTTTTATGTATATTAGATGTGTTCTATATACATACATGCTTCAACTATTTTAACAAACTTAGTTTGATAGTCTATATCATGAGTTTTGTGTTTCGGTATTTTTAACAAGACTTGTTTTGGGATTTAAAGTCAAAAACATGGATATATATATATATGTTTCATGTATATAGGATTATATACATATACATCATGCCTAAATGTTGTTTAATACCATGTTTTTGTATTTGGATGAGTTTTGGACAAAACGTATTTTCAATTCAAAAGTTCAAGTTTTAGAAAATACAGTTTTTGATTTTTGGCAAAATTTCTATAACACAAAAATAGTTCAAAATGTTTGAGATTTGTGTTAAAATTTTTAACACAAGTTTGTATTTTAATGAAAAATGATAAAACTATTTTTGTGGAATTTTAGAGATTTTATGGGAATTTTTATGAGATTAAAAATCCAGTTTTTCAGTCCCAGGTTTTGGCTGCAAGGCTCTGGCGGTCGACCGTAACGGTCGACCGGGCCAGGAGCTGGTCGACCGTAGCGGTCGACCGGACGTGCACAAGATTGTGCACGTAGCCGTATCAGTCGACCGGTCGACCGACCGGTCGCCCGACTGAAAGCAACCCACTCTCGGGTTGCTCCGGTCGACCAGGCGGTCGACCGGCCAGAGAGTCGTTGCTCTCTGGTTCTGGGGCCGGTCGACCGGGCGGTCGACCGGTAGCTGCCAGCGGTCAAAAATTGACCGTTGGCCGGTCGACCGGTAGTTCATTTTTGGCAGAATTTGCTGCCAATAACTATATTTTTCTAGGGGCTATAAATACCCCATTAATGGCCTGTTTTCTCTAAGAATTTTTTGGACGAAATTTTTGAGCTTTCTCTAGTGTTTAAACAAGTTTTAAAAAGAGTTTCTTTGTACTAAAAAGATCAATCTTATTATTTTAAAGTGTTTTTATATTTCAAAGAAAAATAGTCTTTTGGGAATTGATTTTGGTTCATTCAATCTATATCTTTGTGAAGATTTCCCAAGTGATTTTTCTTTGTTTTAAACACTTTGTTTTCCACACTTGAGCTTCATTCTATCCTATCTATAGGGTCTTTGTGTTTGTGGGAAAAAGAGATTGTTTGTGGTCTTTTGATCACCAAGTTGTAAACCCCTTATTTGCTTGGCTTTGTGCCTTTCCCTCATTGTGTTGAGGAGGTTGTGCAAGTGGGTTGCATCCCTCAACTTGTGAGGTGATCCTTGTGTAGCTTTGTGCTAATCCCTCAAGTTGTGAGGTGATTGTTTGTTGGCTTGGTGCTTTGCCTCAAGAAGGAGGTTGTGGTTGTAAAGAGAGGAGTTGGGTACTCCTTGTTATTGTATTGCCCCAAATCCTCGGTGGAGGTTCCCTGTGTGGGAGTCCTTTGTGAACAAGCTAGTGGATTCGAAATCCTTCTGGGTGAAGGCGGGGATGTAGAGCTGGGTGCTCGAACCTCGAAACAAATCTTGTTGTTTACGCTTGATCCATTGACTCTCTCTCTCTCTCTCTCTCTTTATATTTGCTTTGTGCATTGATTCATATTGCTATATCATATACTTGCTTGTGTGTTGTTGCAATTGTTTTAAATTCCGTATTTAGTTCACTAGATTAGCATTATCACCTATTCACCCCCTCTAAGTGATTTCAATTGGTATTAGAGCCTCCGCTCCTGATATTTAGGTTTAACCACCTAGGAGTGAGATCTTGGTTTGCTAATCTTCATTTGCATTTGCATTTTGCACACATATAATTACACTCATGGATAGCCCTCCTATGTTTGATATTTCTAGACTTGATATTTGGAAGGCCAAGATGAGTAGTTATTTGAAAGCCCTAGGCTCTAGAGTTTATCAAGTCATTACCAAGGAATCCTACCCCAATGATAGCAAGCATAGAAAGGCCAATGCATTAGCCCTCAAGACACTTAGATCATCTCTTGATAAAGATTTATTACATGTGTTTGCTTATTATGATTCGGCTTTTGCAGTTTGGAGCATTATGACTTCTCCCGAGCTTCCAAAGATTATCGATAGGATGAGGAGATCTAGGAAAGACAAGTCCGACGAGCGTTGCCTCATGATCCAAGGGAATGACTCCCTTGAGGTACAATCGGGATCTCTACTAGATGATAGCTCTAGTTCCTATTGCTATGAATGTTTAGAAGTTCAAACCTTAAATGTAGAACTTGCTACAAAGCTTGAAAAGTTTTTGAAAAAACATGAATTTTGAAAAATAAGAACTTTGAACTAAAAGAAAAAATGAAGGATTTGTGTTCAAGTTTTGAATTGACTTTGCAAGAGAAAGAAGAGATTGCTAGTGAACGTGACTCACTTAAATCTCAACTAGAACTTGCCTAAAGGAAAATGAATTTTTGAAAAGCAAAAATGATTGTGATGATGTTTTGAAAAACAATGAAGTTTTATCTTCAAAAGTAGATGTTATTTTAAAAGATAACAATTCTTTAAAAAATGAAATTGATTTTATTTCAAAAGAATTAGATTTAGTTTTAAAGAAAAATGAATCTTTAAAAATTGATATAGATTCACATGTTCGCCATGCTAGTGTAGCCTCACCTAGCACATCTATTGCATGCTCCACTTTATCTTCTAGTATTGAAAATGATATAAATAATTTGAAGAAAAGTGTGGAATGTTTGGGCTCCACTTTGAGCCAATGTGCTTTGAATCATACACGCTTGGAATCCTTGATTCGAAAGAAACAAGTTCCATCCTTGCGTGCACACCCATCACGGCATACACATGCTCATCATGATCATAATCTTCACACTATGTATGCTCGTGTGTACACCTGTACACATTGTGGTCGTAAGGGCCACCTTGCTAAGTTTTGTTATGATCGTATATATGATGATAATTTAGCAAATAATTTTGTTTGGGTTAGGAGAGGTACTAACCCCAATGGACCAAAAGAAAATGGGTACCAAAGACCACCTCTATGATTTTTGATGTAGGTGTGGGCTCTCGCATCACGTGAGAGTGGCGGTGCCTTGAAGTGGATGTGTTCCGTGCTTAAAGAAAACAATTTGGATGCATCACTTTCAAGGGAAGTTTGGTGGGAGGACCACCTTGTTTTGGAGAACTAGAGAAGTGCCTTCATCGGTTTTGGTATCAATCTCTAACTCCCGTTTATATTTGCATGCTTTTCATGTCATTTATTTATAGCATGTCATGTTTTATTGTTCATTATGCCTATGCCATGTTTATTAGATTAGTGATATACATGTTTAGTTATTTGAGACACCCTTGTTTAAAATGGATCTATATCTATGTGTTCTCACCTTATTTTTAACTAATATGTATGCTCTAGATCTAATACATATGCATACACATAATGATCATATGGATGTTTATGATTCTTGTTTTGATATTTTATGTTTTTGATGTTTATAGTTTATTATGTTAAATGCCATGATTCTTAGATCATTGACATGCATGTATAGCTTTTGAGATCACCCTTGTTTATAAGGACCCATATATTGTGCTCTCACCATTGTTTAGCTATATTATATATCAGAGGTCTAATAGCATGTGGATTTACATAATGATCATTTTTATGATTATCTTGTTGAATTATATCCCGTTTTATGCCTAATGTTTTGAATATACGTTTAAGTGTTAGTTTTCATTAAGACTAGAATTTATACTTGCACATATAGTGAGCCACAAATAAATCTTTATATATGTTTGTGCTTGGATGCCTATTTGTACCCATTAGATGTGCTAGTATAGTCTACTTTTGATGATTCATGCATTTTAAACTTGTATTCCCATTTTGGACATGTTTTTATGATCATGTGTTTTAACTTCATGTATATGTTTATTTTGCCAAACTTTAAGATATACATGTATACCCCTTGAGTCATTTGCTTTTCATGCAAATCTTTATTATGGACGCAATTGTGTTTAGGGATATGTATGTATACTTCTTGTTTTGTTAAAACATACATATGCCTTGAAGTATGGATTGGGTTTAATGAAAATTTAGTCTTTTATGTTTTCATGTTTAAAGAAAATTCAATTGAGCTTAATTGAACATTTTCATGATGCCATGTTTCACATAACACTTGTGCACTCACCTTATTTATTAGTTTCTCATGATTTTATTTTCATGAGTATGATATGTGCCCTATTGATTTCGAGTGTTTAGTGCCATGTGATTTACATGTGTTTTATGAAAAATATCTTTGTTTTATTCCTTGCTTGAAGGATTTCGTACTAGTTTACAAAATCTTCCATTTAACTAGTTCGTATTCTTCATTATGGTAGAGTTTTCAAACATACTTTATTTTCAAACCTATTTTTAAAAACTCCTACCTTCTACGGGCGGTTGGATGGGAGACCATGCTCATGTATGCTTTATAGTGAAAATCATTTTAATTTGAACATGAATGGGTGGTAGGTTATATGAGATATACACTTGATATTATTGTTGTTTCAATTGGTATCATTGGATTCTTTTAATTGGTATCAATATTGACATTTCTTGTATACTCATATATTTTTATGTATGTATGCTTACACTTCGAATAGTATCAATTTCGATTGGTATCTAATTTTCATAAATATATATATTTTGTTTATGCTAAGCTTGAGTTTTAATGATCATCATGTTTCAATTGATTAGTTTTCAATTGGTATTCTAATACAAGCTTAGACATTGTTTATTTGGTGTTTCATAAAGGGAGAGAAAACTCGTATTTTATCTTTCAATTGGTATTTGGTTTACCATTGGTCTTGTATTCCACTCCCTTGCTTTATGATAGAAAATAATAACTTCAATTTGGTATCATATGCTTAAAAAGAATAATACTTTAAATTGATATCAAGATTTTATTTGTTTTCTCAAAATTGGTATCAAGATTTTGTTTACTTTCAATTGGTCTCTATTGATTTATTTTTTTTAATTGGTATCATTGATGACAAGAATTCTTATATTGATATGTTTAAATTGGTACCATGTCGGAAGAATTTGTTTTATTGTCACTCCTTTATTGATTCTTTGTTTCGAACAAAAAGGAGAAGAATGTTTTGTTTTTACTTGGACCCCTTTGTTGATGATTGACAAAAAGGGGGAGAATTATTTGAGTTTATATGCATGTTTTTATAACTATGCATGTTTTTATTTTGGTATCAAGTATTGGTAACAAGAGTGTTTGTTTTAAGAACATAGTTTAGTTAGTTTGATTTTTAATGATATCAAGAGCTTAATGCTTAATTGGTATCAAGAGCAATATTTAAGAACATGTTTTTTATTGGTATCAAGAGCTTGTTTTAGTTTGAGTTTTTTATCGGTATCAAGAGCTTGTTTATTTATGCATGTTGATGCATTTCATGTTTGGTATAAAGAACATGTTTTTGTATTTGGTATCTATGTTTTTATGCATGTCTATGCATACATGTTTATAAGCTTTCATTGCATATTCTTATGTTTCTTCTTATGCATGAGTTAAGGGGGAGCTTCTTTGAAGCTTAACTTTAATCATGCATATATAACTCCATGGGTTTTGTCATCATCAAAAAGGGGAGATTGTTGGCCAAAGGCCTTCCACTCTAGTTTTGATGATGATTAACTCATGTAGTTATGTGTACTAATAATCTTGTGATTTTAGTTTCAGATTATTAATCAAGATGTTAGTAGGTGATTAGCTTCAACAAAGATGGTTTGGAAGCTTTCACATAGTGATTCTAGAGCCCGAGCGACAAGATCATATATAGCACTCATTGGAGTCAAGCTCGGTGGATCAAGAAGTTTTGGATCGAGTCGGCTTGGAGACGGCGCTTTACAAGAAGACATCGGTACCTAGTTTAGTTTGAGTTTTAGATCCATTTGTAATGATTAGAATAGTATGATATGCTCAAGTTCACAACACACACGTTTCATGTTTTGGATATTGGTTTTCGGTTTTTCCGTTTTGGTTTAACCGATCTTGGTTTCATGAATAGATATTATATCAAGACAAGTTTACATTGTTTTATGTATATTAGATGTGTTCTATATACATACATGCTTCAACTATTTAACAAACTTAGTTTGATAGTCTATATCATGAGTTTTGTGTTTCGGTATTTTTAACAAGACTTGTTTTGGGATTTAAAGTCAAAAACATGGATATATAAATGTTTCATGTATATAGGATTATATCCATATACATCATGCCTAAATGTTGTTTAATACCATGTTTTTGTATTTGGATGAGTTTTGGACAAAACGTATTTTCAATTCAAAAGTCCAAGTTTTAGAAAATACAATTTTTGGTTTTTGGCAAAATTTCTATAACACAAAAATAGTTCAAAATGTTTGAAATTTGTGTTAAAATTTTTAGCACAAGTTTGTATTTCAATGAAAAATGATAAAACTATTTTTGTGAAATTTTAGAGATTTTATGGGAATTTTTATAAGATTAAAAATCCAGTTTTTCAGTCCCAGGTTTTGGCTGCCAGGCTCTGGCGGTCGACCGTAACGGTCGACCGGGCCAGGAGCCGGTCGACCGTAGCGGTCGACCAGACGTGCACAAGATTGTGCACATAGCCATATCAGTCGACCGGTCGACCGACCGGTCGCCCGACTGAAAGCAACCCACTCTCGGGTTGCTCCGGTCGACCGGGCGGTCGACCGGCCAGAGAGCCGTTGCTCTCTGGTTTCTGGGGCCGGTCGACCGGGCGATCGACCGATAGCTGCCAGTGGTCAAAAATTGACCGTTGGCCGGTCGACCGGTAGTTCATTTTTGGCAGAATTTGCTGCCAACGGCTATATTTTTCTAGGGCTATAAATACCCCATTAATGGCCTGTTTTCTCTAAGAATTTTTTGGACGAAATTTCTGAGCTTTCTCTAGTGTTTAAACAAGTTTTAAAAGAGTTTCTTTGTGCTAAAAAGATCAATCTTATTGTTTTAAAGTGTTTTTATTTCAAAGAAAAATAGTCTTTTGGGAATTGGTTTCGGTTCATTCAATCTATATCTTTGTGAAGATTTCCCAAGTGATTTTTCTTTGTTTTAAACACTTTTATTTCACACTTGAGCTTCATTCTATCCATCTATAGGGTCTTTGTGTTTGTGGGAAAAGAGATTGTTTGTGGTCTTTTGATCACCAAGTTGTAAACCCCTTATTTGCTTGGCTTTGTGCCTTTCCCTCATTGTGTTGAGGAGGTTGTGCAAGTGGGTTGCATCCCTCAAGTTGTGAGGTGATCCTTGTGTAGCTTTGTGCTAATCCCTCAAGTTGTGAGGTGATTGTTTGTTGGCTTGGTGCTTTGCCTCAAGAAGGAGGTTGTGGTTGTAAAGAGAGGAGTTGGGTACTCCTAGTTATTGTATTGCCCCAAATCCTCAGTGGAGGTTCCCTGTGTGGGAGTCCTTTGTGGACAAGCTAGTGGATTCGAAATCCTTCTGGGTGAAGGCGGGGATGTAGAGCTGGGTGCTCGAACCTCGAAACAAATCTTGTTGTTTGCGCTTGATCCATTGACTCTCTCTCTCTCTCTCTCTCTTTATATTTGCTTTGTGCATTGATTCATATTGCTATATCATATACTTGCTTGTGTGTTGTTGCAATTTGTTTTAAATTCCGCATTTAGTTCACTAGATTAGCATTATCACCTATTCACCCCCCCTCTAGGTGATTTCAAAGCTTCCATCGCTAGTCCCTTCTTGTGGATCACGACCCGCATAGCCACTTGCTATAGCAGTAGAATTGAGTAACTTGCACTTTTTAATCTTAAAATCTGAAATACTGTATTTTATGTGCAGGTTCAAGCTCAATCAAAATTTTGGCGCCGTTGCCGGGGAGGGACGGTAAGTAATTCTCTTTAAAGTTTACATTTTTGGTTAACTTTCTTCTTTGTTTTTTGTACAGATTTAACAACAAGGAATTCTTACTGCAGTGGAGACATAAGTGGCCTTGGACTCTGCTCAAGAAAGCAGAGCCAAGAAGCCCTCAGATTTGCTACAGTCCTGTGGCAAACTGAGTGAACTACTAACTTGTATTTTCTGCAGGTTGGCTGAATTGTGTAGTTTAAATATCTGTAGCATTTATTTCCTTATTTGACTCACTGTATATATATTTCTAATACAACAGTAAAAAGTTGATTATAAATACTAAAAAAATGATTTAGAATTTGCATTTAGGCATGTGTCTATTTCATTACATTTTCTATTTACTATTGAAGAGTGCTGGAGCCAAGGTATGTGTGCATAGCATTTAGTATAAGGTTCATTCTTGTATGAAATATTGCTTGAGTGTTACTTTTTTTCTATATACTTGTACACTGCACTAAATTGATTTAAGGGCTTATCCTATAAACAAGATAAGGTGGGGAAGTCATTACTCTCCCTTAGCCCACAAACAATCTCCTCACTCACTAACCCAAGCTTAACTAAAATGAGTAGACGTTGGCTCTAGGGACATCTCGGACTCAATTAGGAGATTTCCTAAGGGAAAGGTGTTGGAATTTGACTCTTGTCAAATCAGTGTCTAGGAAGGGGATTAAGAGTCGAAAGCCTGAAGGTTGGTGGTTACTTAATTAAGGAACGTCTTTGACTGATAACCTCCCACCAATCTTACCCTGACCTGGCTGATTAGCTTGTGGTCAAAGTCTGCATTATACCTCCTATGGACAGTCTAACCAGTTAGGAGTCGTCTAGGTCAAAGGTCTACCCTAACTTAGGTTAGAATTTTTTCTTTTTGTTGGCTTATTTGTTTGTTTTTTCTTTGTTTGTGTTTTATTGGGTGATATGGCTTATAACAACAATTTTTTCAATTTTAATGGTAATCCATATTACACACCAACCTCTTTTTCGGATATTACCAACCCGGCATATCATAACTTTAACCAACCTAGTGTGCCGGATTGGTCTTATCCGAATCAATATAACCCATGCCCCCAATCTTATAACCATAATTTTCAGAATAATTTCAACTCTTCACAGAGTCAGTGGGGATTTACCTCCCCCGAGTCCAATTTTCAACCAACTTGCCCTCCTTATCCACCTTGTCTACAATATTTCCATGATTCATACTCAGTTCCACTAGTTCAAAATAGAAAACCATCAATTTGAAAATGAGTATGCGTGAGTCCAAACAAAAAATCATAAAATCTGATGGACTCACAATTTCACCACTAATTCCAAGATAACACTTCATCTTTTCAACAAAACGATGAACCAATCAACTATGAAAAGATGTTTGAAGCCATGAATCAGGCTCAAAACGCTCGTAATCATGACATAGATATGATGGTCCAAACTCTACGTTCTCACCGTTTGGCCAGTTCTGATGTCGTTAACCATTCTGTTAGAGCTGAAGAGTCGTGTTATTTTGGAAAACAAGGTTTCATTTTAGCACAATCATTTGAACTTGCCCAAACTCCAAATTTTGAAAATGATATTGACAGTTTGGCAAGTTATTCCTTTCCTGAAATAGAACTTGAGAATAAATATGATCCTGAATCTCAACTTAGTGATTCAATTCTACTTCCTGATTCAATAATGACTCCGTATCTTCACCTGATTTCAATCTTTTTTTCGAGTCAACATTGGATCTTGTGCCAATTCATTATGAAATTGAATCACCTATCTTTGATGATCATCATATTGAACTTGACCAATTTCACACTTTTGAAAGTCCTATTGACAAATTGGCAAGTTCTCATTTTTATGAAATTGAACTCAATGAGAAATGTGACCTACATTCTCAAATTTGTGATCCAGTTCAAATTTTTGAATCATTATTGACTCATGTTTTGTTATCCGACTTGAGTAATATTTTAGGGTCAGTTTTGATCCCCACACCTGTCATTCTTGAACTTGAATCACCAATATTAAGTCACATTCCATTGTGGGAAACTGAATGTAGACTTGAGTTTCAACTTCTTGATTTGGACCCATTTCCTGAGCCAATCTCGACTCCTTAACCTTTACTTGACTTAAGTCACTTTCCTGAGTCGGTATTAGTTCCAGTACTTCCAGAGTCCAAGTCAATCATTCTATCTTTTCACACTCCATTTTGGGACAAGGCGGTTGACAAAATTGACTCCAAAATTAATTATGAAATTTGAAAATTAGATGGGGTTAAATTTTTAATAAAAAACGTTCATATATACATCATTTTAGTGAGTTATATAAAAGAGATTTCTGGTGGGTTCCTCCGAACTCCACGAAAAGTCGATTGGGCCGCATTTCGTGAATCAATCAAACCACCACCGAAACCACCACCTTAAGGTAATATTTCCTTCCCTTTCTTCTTTTTCATGCATATATGCATTAATTCATACATTGAGGACAATGCATGAGATAGGTGTAGGGGAGGGTTCTAACATAACTTAGGTTTTTCTTTTTATTAATTTTTTTTTTACATTTTCTTTACTTTTAAAAACTTTTTGAAATAGAAACAATATTTTGACATATTTTTTGTAAGAAATTAAGTCAATTTTAAGGAATAGGAAAATTAAAATTAGGATTTCTTATTCTTGGTCAAAATAAGATTATTTGTTTGATTTTTAGGGTTAGGAAGACAATTTGTCAAAGTAATTTAGTCTTGATCTTTACCTTGATGAAATATGCACACGTCATACACTTACACACTTAGGGTTCAAAAACAAAGATTCTTGTTCCTTAAAAAAAAGGAAAAGAAAAATATATCTATGAAAGATAAACAAATCTAATTATTGATTAGCTAGGTGCTTTGGCCTAAGTGAGCCTTGGTATTTATGTGAAAGATAATTAGATAAGTTTGAGAAAAAATATATATAAAAAAATTGTCTGATTAAGCTGGGTATTTGTGCCTAATAAAGCATAAGTATTCACGCCTAAAAGTGGTTCATATAATAAAATCCTTAGTTTTGTGGCCTTGTTTGCTCGAGTCCTTAGGTCCTTGGGGTATTTTCTCACCCGGTGCCCTAAGACCGTTTTGTTTGGGAGTCATCGATTAAAGGCTCGTTACATGGGCAGATTAGAAAGCCTAATAGAACTAAGGAATAATACCACCAATATATATATATATATATATTATATATATATATATATATATATATATATATATATATATATATATATATATATAAGGCATAAGAGTTAGAGTTAAAGAACCCTTAGTCAAAATTCACGATAAAAAGGTGCATATGACTTAAGGCAAAGTAATAGACAAGATGAGAAGTACAATTTGACTCCTTACTTTGATTGATAACAAATTTTTGAATAGAGACTAAGTTTAAGAATGAAAAATTCGGTTTTCCTATAACTTATGGATTACTTAAATCTTACAATAATATTTCAAATAATTTTCTCTTTCAAAATGCTTTTCGAAAATACTAATTCTTTGTTACTCTTTCTTTATGGATTTTGTGGGTGCAATCCATTGAAAATCCTCACGAGACAAAACTCGTCCTCTAGGGGAAATCTAGAGGTTTAACGGCTTGTTGCACATGCTCAGTGCAATCGCATGACCTGCGAAAGTGGTCTAATAATTTTGATTTAGTTTTGTTGTTTTGCTCGAGGACGAGCAAAAGATAGGTGTGGGGGTGTGATCACACACATATTTTGCATTCTTTTCATTACACTCCTACATTTATCGTATAATAAGTCTGCTAATTTCCTTATCTTAAATATCTATTTTGTAGAAGATAATAATGAAGAGAAAAAGGATTAAACCAAATAAATACCAGTTAAAATCGGATTAAACTGGATCTATTTGGTTAGCTGAGGATGATCACAGATTTAGTTAGAACAAATTAAGGATTGGGGCAAATGTTCAGCTGAAGATCAGAGCAAATCAAAAAGATAACACCAAATGGAAACCGGTAAAATTCAGATTTCTATAAATCCATTTTGGTTAGCTAAAGATCAACCGAGGATAATATCAAATACAGAGAGATAAATGGATAGAGAGAAGATCAACGGATGAGATGAAGCAAGTTTGACTCAGATTCTGACTGGATACTTTTTAGTATTTGAATCATAACTTTTGCTACTGAATCTCAAATCTAATGATTTAAGATGATCCAGAAAGCAGACTTACAGGGCTACAATTCTTATGTTGATCACTATTTCTACTATCATTTGATAAGTGATATTCAGCAATCAACACGCCAATAAACTGCAGATCAGAACTGAATATTCACATCAAATTAAGTTTGGAGATAAGGAGAGAATTCAAATTCAGAAATAGCCAACTTTTTCTATCTTCATACTCCTCTAACCTCTGCATTTCTTCTATAAATACCTGCAATCTCAAAGGCAAAAGAGGACGACCATGCAGAGATAGGATTTAGTCCAGTTTTTCATTCTTTGTAGTGTAAGTTTTTGTTTTCTTTTGATGTAATTTTTATTTCTTTGTAAGTATAGTTTAGACTGAGATTCATGTAAGTAAGAGAGAGAGGCTTATGTTGAGAGTGACACCGATGTACCTCCTCCTTTCTTCCATCGTTTCTACAAGCAATAAAATGTAACTTTTTTTTATGTTTGTCTTTACTTTTATTTCCTTCTTCTTTTTTCTACTTTTCCTCTTTTGATTATGATGAGCATTCAAGTGAATCTAGGAGCATCAGTATAACAATGTTTGCGTGAGTGCCAACGATATTTCATGATGATGTTCTCCTCCTCAAGACTCCGTATCATTTCATTCTTGTTCGTCTTGATGATCTAATGCGAATGGGGACTGAGCTCGATCTTATGGCTTATGCATTGAACGCCTCCGAAGCAAGGTAGAACATGCAAGGGTTCTAAGTAAGTCATCAACCAGAGGAGGTAAGTTTTTCTTTTAGGTTTTCTTTCTTTTAATTTATTTCTTTAGTCTAGATCACCAACACCAACAACACCTACTTCTTTTATCACTCCTTTTCCATTCTTTGTACATATCCAATTCTGGTTTCTCCATCTTCCCAATCTCTCACTTTCTGCCTAACTTCATTGTAATTTATTTTTCTTTTCTTTTAAGAAATTAAAGAAGAACTTTAACCATTAATGGTAGCATGAAAGAGAACTTGCTAGAAAAGCTTCCATCGCTAGTCCCTCCTTGTGGATCACGACCCGCATAGCCACTTGCTATAGCGATAGAATTGAGCAACTTGCACTCTTTAATCTTAAAATCTGAAATATTGTATTTTATGTGTAGGTTCAAGCTCAATCAGTCTCGCATAGCGGGCAACTCACCTGACAGATCTTGTGGGAGGGTTTTGAAAAACTCCTCCAGAATTGGTTTAATGTGCTCAGGAATCTGCTCCTCGATATTCCGATCAGCCTCTCGAGCCACGAGCGCATAACAAGTAGAACCCTCATGCAAACTCTTTTCAATTTGATAGTGGCTAATTAAATTCATTTCCATCTTACCTTTGCCCTTATCACCCTTTTTTTTAGGTTTTATAACGTCCACTTTATCTTTCCCTTTGTCAACCTCTTTTTCTCGGGTTGGCGATTCGGTTGATTTGACATAATCTTCCCTTTTTTTCTATTATGGACGAACGAATATTGGTTGGTACATCCATATATGATCATGTCTAAGTCGAATAACCATGGTCGACCCAAAATGATATGACCAACATTCATGGGGAGTATGTCACACCACACATTATCTGTGTATGTGGCAAACTGGATGAGAATTTGACATCTCTCCTGAATATCTATAGATGTAGCATCAATCCATGTGACTTTGTAGGGGTTTGGATGCTTCACCGGTCTCATCCCCAAGGTGGTGACTAACTTTGACGCAACAGCGTTGATACAACTGCCACTATCCACTATTACCTTGCAGTTCTTGTTATCAATTTTTGTGCAAGTTTGAAATATGGCAGTTCTTCTCCAGTCGTTGAGTGGTTCGGATTGGTTAAAGTGCACCTGACCACTCCTAATTGGGTGCGACCTACACTTGGGGGTAGGTCCGTCATTTTTACAGTTCTGATGCACCCATTGAATTTATATTCTTCGGCAGAGGCGTCTGAGTCATCATCTTGTTGGTGCACAACCACTTCTCCATCATCCTCTCCTTCTATATCTTCAATGGAGATTTCTACAAAGAGGGTTTTAGTTTGACTCGGGCACTGGTTGGCATGGTGATCATACCCTTGACACCTGTAGGATTGGGTTCTTGGGTTGACTTTTTCTGGTTCACTAACCGTTCTCCTTTCGGATGTGATGGGCCTTGCACCAGAAGGACCTACTGGTTTGACGCTAGAGGAACTGGAGGCAGGTTTACTTGGGGTAGGAAGAGTTCGGTTGAAGCTTAGCTGGCTAGTAGTGGGGGTTTTAGAGTTATCCCTAAAGTTAGTTCGGTTAATATAGGATCCTCTAGACTCATCTAAGTCGGTGACTAGCTGATATGCTTGTTCTAGAGTCGTGATGCCTCGAGCAATGAGCTATCGGCGATAATCATCCCTAAGACCAGACCTGAACCTAGATAGGGTCTGTTCAGGAGATTCTAACTCGATGGCTCCATACTGATTCAAATATTCATCAAATTTAGCAATGTAATCAGTGGCTGATTTGTTTCCCTAAGTCCATCGATTCCATTTATCTAGTAATTGTTGACTGAATGATGGTGGAACATACTTCAACATAAGCTTCTCTTTCATGCCTTCCCAAGTGTCCACTGGGTCTTCCCTTCTGTACCTCATCATCCTCTCTAGGTTTTACCAATATTGCCCAGCTTGTCCTATTAGTTTCATTACGACCAATCGAATCTTCTTTGATTCAGACATGTCATGCCAACGAAAATATCGGTCCATAGCCAACTGCCAATCTATATATATCTGAGGATCCAAATGCCCGTCGAAGGAAGGAGCATCGACTTTAACGCTCCTGATATACTGGGCATCAGCGTCAGTTGTATAGTAGGATGGGACTTGCTTACGCCTTGGAGATTACTGTCATTTCGAGAATTTTCCTCCTCCATAGTTCTTTTTCTATTGGTTCTAGCCTACCAATTTGGGTTGCTAGATCCTCCGTGGATCTTGAACTCTTGAACGGCGTGAAGATCTTTGACGATCTCACAGGTGCTGAAGAAGAAGGAGGCTTCGGTGGTACTCAAGATGTTGATGGCGGCGGAGGACGGGGTGTGGTTGGCGGCGGCGGGGGAACTTGGAGGGAGATTTTGAGAAGATGATGAACAGTGCAAATTCAGAATTTTCAGGGATTTTTCGAAGGGAATTTCTGGGGATTTTCTACAGTGTATTTTTTTTGGGAACTTGGTGTAGTTCTATGGTTTTGAGAGTGGAAAAGAAATATGGAATGAAAGTTTTGAAGGGGATTGAAATCAGACGCGCTGATACCAAAATGATATAATACCAACCTGGATCGCAATCACCTTCAAATCGTAACCAAAATTTGAAATTAAGAACAGGATAAGATTTTGGGTTTTCACCCCTTACGCGGGCTTCTCATCCAAAATTCGAGAGCAGATAAACTCAAGAATTAAACCAGATAATTTGAGAAAATTTAATAATTCAATGAATCCAATACAATAGTCTAGGGGGCCTTATATAGGCTTTACAAAAGAGGATTACTGGGAAATAACCGATGTGATATTAAACGCCCACATAGAACACCTACTACAGAAATAAAGCTAAATGAAAACATCTACTACAAATAAATCTGAAACAAATCCAATCTAAAGCCAAGAACTGCAGTGCGTCGCTTCCTGAAGTATACTCGATCGAATCTGCCCCTGAGCGGCGTGATGTCCTCATCAGTTATTCTTCAATTTGGTAGAGTTTTTCAAATATGTTAAAATTTTTCAAATCATATTTTTGAAAACCCTACTAACCAAAGGGCGGTTGATGGGTGACCATGCCTTGTATATCCTTAATTGAATATCTTTCAAATATGTGCATGAATAGGGTGGTAGGTATGAGTAATACATAATTTTTAATGAAAATTCATTTTGTATACTCAAGTTTTCTATATATGTATGAATTATATCTAAATTAACATTATATTGCTCTGATACATGCATATAGATATTTTTCTTGTGCTTATTTTACAATGTCCGTACATGTTGTTAGCACAAATGAGTTTATGCTAAGCTTTAAATTTTTAATGATAATTGGTCTCTTACAACTTATGCATAGTTTTTATTGGTTTTTCATAAAGGGGAAGAAAAATTCTTGTTTTATTTTTCAATTGATTTTATTTTCAATTGTATATTACTCCCACTTTTATGATGAAAAATATTTTATTTTGGTATATGCAAACATTTTCAATATTGATATCAATAATCTTAATTGGTATTATTCTTAGTTAGGTATCTTTATTGTAAAATGGTTCTAGTGTTTACCTTAAAAAATTTAGTTTTTACTTTCAATTGGTATCATGTCTTTTTATTGGTATCATAGGTAAAAAGTTGTTTCACTTTCAATTGGTTTTCTTCAATTGATTGTTTTATTGATATCAAGATTTTGTTTTAAATATGTTTTATTGATATTGTTTGTTTGTCTTCACCCCTTTGTTGATGAGTGACAAAGGGGGAGAAAGATTTAGGATTATGCATGTTTTACTAAATATTTATTCATATATATCCTTCTTTTATTTGGTATCTTGAGCTACATTGCATATCTTTATGTGTTAATTGATTATGCATGAGTTAAGGGGAGATTCTATGAAGCTTAACCTTAATCAATGCATATATAACATTATAAATTTTGTCATCATAAAAAATGGGGAGATTGTTGGCCAGAGGCCCTTGAGTTTAGTTTTGATGATGACTAACTTATGAAGGTCAGTTTGCTAATGATCTTGTGTTTAAAAGTTTCAGATATTGATCAAGATCTTAGTAGAGATTTGACTTCAACAAGAGATTCACAGTCAAAGTGTTGAAGCAAACTAGCATTGGTTCAAGAGCTCATATCGTAACAATCGCATCAAGCTCACTTGGATCGAGTCATCTTAAAGATGAAGATCAATAAGAACACTTCGGTTTGTTTAATTTAGTTTTGTTTTTAAATCTATGTAAAGATAGACTAGTGTTGATATGCTCAAGTATACACACACAAGATAAATAGTTTTTGGTTTCAGTTTAATCGTTTTGAAATTTCAAGAACATATTTTTAGTTTTCATGAATTGATAGAATCAAAAGAAGTTTACATGGTTTTATGTATGTTGGATTTCATCCATATACATCTATGATTCATATTGTCTAAAAACTTATTTTGATGATTCTAGTTCACATGTTTCAAGTTTTGTTTTTAACAAAACTTAGTTTTGGATTTAATGTCAAAAACATAGATATATCTTTTTATATGTGTATTGGAATCCATTCATACACAATATGCTTCAAATGTGTTTCGATATTTTATTTTTATATTTATACAAGTTTTTGAGAAATAGTTTTTCATTTGAAGTCTTCTCAAAAACTCTTGAAGACAAAAATAAAAGGAGTTTTGAAAATACTGTTTTTGACTTCAAGCTTAATTTCTTATGCCTCAAAAATAGTTCAAATCGTTTGTAATATGGGTTGATCCTTGATCAAACATATTTGTATTTCAAGTGCTTATATGAACTTATTTTTGTGAATTTTTTGTGATTTTATGAGATTTTATATGTATTAAAAAGATCAAGTTTTCAAATCCAAAATCTCAACCTGAGACCAATGGCGGTCGACCGACCGTTCGACTGGGCCAGATCTCGAACGACCAGGCGGTCGACCGATGTGACAGATACGTGCACACTGCCTTGGCCTAGGGCTGGTTAACCGTCCGGTCAACCAACCAGAGAGTTACTCTCTGGTTCTTGCCTAAGTCGACTGGGCGGCCGACCGACAGGCAAATTGCCCGGGGCGGTCGACCGGGCTGTTAACCGGAAACCCCAACGGTCAAAATTTGACCGTTGACCGGTTAACCGAGCGGTCAACCAGCAGGTTATTCTGGACCTGTTTGGACCCCCAATGGCTATATTTTGAGAATCCTATAATATGGTTCCCTTGGCTTGTTTCTCTTAAGATTTTTAACAACAATTTTTTCTCATCTTCTCAAGTGTTTTCAACAAGTTTTTGTGCCAAAATATCTTTATTTGTTTCAAAGTTTTTGGAAAATAAAGAAAACTAATATTTGAGAATTCTAGTTTTGTTCTTTATTTCCTTATCTATCAAGAAGTTTTTCTCAAGAGTTTTTACTTTGTTGTTTCTTTTCAAAACACTTTATTTTTCTTACACTTGAGCTATCATTCTATTCCTATCTTTAGGATCTTGTTTTTGTGAGAAATTATTTGTAATCCTTTGAGATCACTAAGAGAGAGTTTGTGATCATTGGATCACCAAGTTGTAAACCTTTTTTTACTTTGGCTAAGTGCCCGCCTCTTGTGTAGAGGTTTGTGTTTGAGAGAGTGGAGTTGTGTACTCCAAGCGTTGAGTTGTAATTCCTCAGTGGAGGTCCCTTTGTGGAAGGTCCTGTGTAGAAATAGTAGAAATCCTTCTGTGTGAAGGCAGGGACGTAGAGCAGTGGCTCGAACCTCAAAATATATCTTTGTGTTTGCGTTTGATCCACTATCTCTCAACTATATCTATCTTTATATCTTGCATTGCTTTACATTGTTCATATTCATATGCTAGATATATTTGTATGTGCCTACACTTGTGTTCATCCAAGAGAGCTTATTAAAGCACCTCAACTTTTAGTCTAGAGAAATCTAAAGGAGTAGTTCCAGAGTTCTTCATGGGGAATTCGGGCTCACTCTTGGTTACACATAGTGTGTTAGCAATTGAGCTTTAAATTCTGCATCATTTGTCCTAGATTAGCTTGTACACTTATTCACCCCCTCTAGGTGTATTTCAATTGGTATCAGAGCCTCCGCTCCTGATATTCGTTTTAACTACTTAGGAATGAGATTCTTAGATAGCTAATCTAGATTTGCATTTGCACACATATAGTTTATACACTCATAGATTTCCTTGCCCCTCCCATGTATGATTTCCAACATCGATATGTGAAAGTTTAAGATGAGTGCATATTTAAAAGCCCTAGATTTGCATGTTTATCTTGCTTCTATTAAAAAATCTTATCTTGGTAATGTCAAATACATTGAGGCTAATGCATAAGCCTTAGATACACTTAGGTTCACACTTAGCAAAAAATAATTTTCTATGATTTCTCATTGTGATTTCGCTTTTGCAGTGTGGAACACATTAACCTCTCCCGAGCTACAAATGACAAACTATGTGGAGAAGGAACCCATGGTGGATGAGTCCGACGAAACTTGCTATATGGTCTAAGGGAATGACTCCCTCAAGGTACATTCAGATACTCATCTAGATGATAGTGCTAACTCTTCTAATGATGATCATGATAGTATGAATGCTCATGCCTTAAATGAAAAGCTTTCCTTATTTTGTGAAAACTTGTTAAATAAATACAAACTTTTGAAAAAAAGTTCTGAATTAAAAGAAGAAAATAAAAATTTATTTTCTAAACTTGATATGATTTTGCAAGAGAAGTTGAGGTTTCAAGTGAAAGAGACTCCTTGAAAACTCAATTTGACCTTGTTTTAAAAGAAAATGAAAATTTAAAAAATAAAAATAATTTTGATATTGTTTTGAAGAATAATGATGTTTTGTCTTCAAGACTTAATTTTGTGTTAAAAGAAAATGATTCTTTAAAGAACAAAATTGTTTTAATTTCTAAAGAATTAGAATGCATTTCTTTAGAAAAGGTTTCTTTGAAAAATGATTTAGATCCCCATGTTTGCTATGCTACTATAACTTCATCATCTTGTGTTTCTATTGCATGCTTCACATCTTCTTCTAAGGTTGAAAATGATATATGTATGTTAAAAACGAGTGTAGATTTGGGCTCCACTTTGAGCCAGTGTGCCATGAACAACACACGATTGGAATCTATATTTTTAAAGAAACATACTCCACATATTCATGCACACAAAACACGACATACACATGCTCATCATGCTCACACACATGATTTGTATGCTAATGTGTGCACTTATACGCATTGTGGACGTACGGGCCACCTTGCAAAGTTTTGTTATGATAGAATACATAATTCAAATTTTGCAAATAGATTTGTTTGGGTTAGGAAAGGTGCTAACCCTCATAGGCCCAAGAAAGTTTGGGTACCAAAATTTATCCCTATTTTATTTGGTATAGGTGTGGGCTCTCACTTGACGTGAGGGTATTGGTGCCTTGATGGTGGATGCGATCCGAGCCTAAAGTTCATATTTTTGGATGCATCACTTTTAATGGATTTTAGGTGGGAGAACCATCATGGTTTGGAGACGTAGAGACTAAATTCTATTTGTTTTGGTAACTATCTCTAACTCCTTATTTTGTTTATACATTAATATTGATATTTTAGCATTATTAGTTTTCATGCTCATTGTGTTTAAATGCAATACCTATCAAACTTGTGATATACATAGATATTCTTTGAGATCCATATTCATATGGATTCATATTTTCGCGTTCACTATTGTTTAACTAATATGTATATCCTAGTTCTAATAACACGTGCATTTAGCCTAATGATCATGTTTGTTTTTGTACTTCATGTGTTGATCACATGTTTAGATGTAATTTTTATTTAAACTTGTATTTATACTTGTAAAACTAATGAGCCACACTTGATTATTATGTGTTTGTGCTTTATTGCTTATTTGTACCCATTAGATGTACTTGTATAATCTTGTTTTGATGATTCTTGCATTTTAACTTGTATTCCCTATTTTTGTACATGTTTTCATAAAAATGTGTTTAGCTTCATGTATATATTAATTTTGTCTAAAACTAATAATATACATGTCTATCCTAGAGTCACTTGCTTTCATGCAATATTCTTTTATGGACTCGTTTATGTTTGGGTATGTATGTATACTTTTAGTTTCGACAAATATACATATACCTTGAAGCTTGTTTTGTTTTTGATAAAAATAAATTTCTAGTGTTTTGATGATTTCTTATTTTTGATAAAAGAAGTTTCAACTAAGCTTCAATGCCTTATTTTCATGAGTTTGTTGATTACATTATTTTTATACATTCTATATCTTGTTTACTCATAACTCCACCAGTGCATCGTCTACTGCCTGTCCCAAGTCAGGATAAAGGAGGAGGGTTGTGCTAGGCCTGTGACAGCCAACGTAAAACATTGTCACATACTATGAATATGAACCAAGAACAAAATTTCGTTGGGGCATTCCCTACTGAGCGACGCGCTACATCGGAGCCTGGGTGTGGTGAAAAGTGGGCAAGGGTTGCTAGGTCATCGTCTAGAAATGACGTGCCACATTGGAACCCGGATGTGGTGTCAAATGAGTAAGGGTTCCCACACTTTTATGATCGAGTGAGGGTTAAGAAGTTAGCTCATGAATATAGGATTAGGTTAGCATCATGGAATGTAGGTTCTCTGACAGGTAGATTAGCTGAGTTAGTTGATGCTATGGTTAGACAGAATGTTAGTATTTTGTGTGCGCAGAAAACTAAGTGGGTAGGTGAAAAAGTTAGAATTATAGAGCCTTGGGGTTATAAACTTTGGTATACTGGTAGAGATAGAAATCGTAATGGAGTGGGTATGATCATAGATAAACAATTGCTTGAGGATGTAGTGGAGGTTAGGAGAAAGGGTGATAGGATTTTACTAGTTAAACTTATTTTGGGTAGGGAGATTTTTAATGTTATTAGTGTTTATGCACCACTAATAGGACTTGATGAGTCAAGTAAGCGTCAATTTTGGGAGGATTTAGATGATATTGTGCAAGGTATACCCATTAGAGAAAAGCTTTTCATAAGCGATGACCTCAATGGGCATGTAGGAACTAGTCGTTATGGGTTTGATTGTGTGCATGAAGGATTTGGTTTTGGGGAGAGAAATGAACCAGGTAACTCGATTCTAGATTTTGCTTTATCATATGATTTGATCTTAGCGAATAATTGGTTTAGGAAGAGAGAGTCTCACTTGATCACTTTTAAAGTGGATCAAGTGCGAGCCAAATAGATTTCTTTTTAACTGAAAAAGTAGATAGAGGTTGTTGTATGGATTGTAAGGTAATACCGGGTGAGAGTGTAGTAACCCAACGTAGACTCTTAATTTTAGATGTCTGGATTAGAAGGAGATTCAGAATGATTAAACGTAAGTTAGATCCTAAGATTAAGTGGTGGCGGTTAAAAGAAGGTAACCAAGGAGTTTTTGTAGATCGAGTACTACATGAAGCAGATTGGATAGCCCAAGACGATCCTAATATAACATGGAACAAAATTGCTAGCTGCATTAAAAGAGTAGCTAAAGATGTACTTGGTGAGTCACGGGGTGGTGCTCCACCATGTAAGGACACATCATGGTGGAATGAAGAGGTAAAAGCTGCCATTAAGATTAAATGAGACTCTTATAGAGATTTGAAGAAAAATTGTGATGGAGTGAGTTTTGAAAAGTATAAGCTAGCCAAGAAGAAGGCTAAGAAAGCTGTTCAGAATGCAAGAGCTAAAGTGTACAAAGAAGTGTATGAGAAGTTGGACACCAAAGATGTTGAAAATGATACATATAGAATTGCTCGAATAAGGGAGAGAAAGACTAGAGACTTATGTACTGTGAGGTGTGTCAAAGATGAGGATCAAAAGGTTTTAGTTCGAGATGAAGAAATCAAAGAAAGATGGAGAGAGTATTTTGACAAATTGTTTAATGGTAGTTCTACTCAAGACTTGGATGACCTTACCATTCAGTACCAGAATATGAATCATAATTATATGCGCAGAATTAGCGAATCTGAAGTTAAAGAGGCCTTGAAGAGGATGAAGTCAAGGAAAGCTGTTGGCCCGGATGGAATTCCTATTGAGGTATGGAGATGCTTAGGAGAGGTAGGCGTGAGATGGCTGACAAACCTTTTTAACAAGATCTGGCTAACTAAAAAGATGCCAAATTAGTGGAAAAAGAGTACCTTAGTATCTCTCTGTAAGAACAAGAGTGATATCCAGAGTTGTTCAAACTATCGTGGAATAAAACTCATGTGTCACACCATGAAGCTTTGGGAAAGGGTAATTGAACACAGGTTAAGGCAGAATGTTATAATATCAGAGAACCAGTTTGGGTTTATACCGGGGAGATTGACGACAGAGGCTATTCATTTGCTTCGTCAACTTATAAAGCGATTTCAAGAGAGGAAGAGAAATTTGCATATGGTCTTTATTGATTTAGAAAAAGCTTATGATAAGGTGCCAAGAGAGGTATTATGGTGGAGATTGATGAAAAAGGGAGTTCCCATAAAGTAGATTGACATAATTAAGGATATGTACGATGGAGTAGTAGCAAATGTCAGAACGTGTGGTGGCATAACAAGTGATTTTTCAATCACAATTGGATTGCATCAAGGATCTGCATTGAGTCCATTCTTATTTGCCATAGTGATGGATGAGCTTACTAGAGCTATTCAGGATGAGATACCCTGGTTTATGCTATTTGCTGATGATATTGTCCTAGTCGATGAGACGAGAGCTGGGATAAATGCCAAATTGGAGTTATGGAGGCAAACTGTAGAATTTTGAGGCTTTAGATTAAGTAGGGCCAAAACAGAGTATATATAGTGTAAATTCAGTAAACAGGAAATTCGAGATTATAGTATTATGAGACTAGATAGATAAGAAATACCGATGAGCAGTCATTTTAAGTACTTGGGGTTCTATTATCTAAAAGGATGGAGAGATTGATAGTGATGTCAACCATAGGATTCAAGCCGGCTGGTTGAAATGGAGAAGGGTAATAGGAGTTTTATGTGATCGTAACATTCCGTTATGGCTAAAGGGAAAGTTTTATCGGACTGCTATTAGGCCAGTTTTGTTATATGGCACAGAATGTTGGGCTATAAAGAGACATCATGCCCAGAAGATGAGTGTAGCAGAGATGCGCATGCTTCGTTGGATGTGTGGTAACACGCGGAGAGATAAGATGAGAAATGAGGATATTCATACTAAGATAGGTGTAGCCTCTATAGAAGAGAAGATGAGAGAAAACTGCCTACGATGGCTTGGTCATGTGCGACGTAGACCTACAGATGCACCAGTCCGACGAGTAGAGTGTATCAATTTAGGGCAAGTTAAAAGAGCGCAGGGAGACCGAAGAAAACATGGATGGAGGTAATACGACAAGATATGCATGCTAAAGGTCTTAGTGAATGCATATTGCTCGATAGGAATGAGTGGAGAAAGCTGATCCATGTGCCCGATCCTGCGTAATTCTCTTTTGGTTCATGTAGCCTACCTCAAATACTTGGGACAAATGGCTTAGTTGTTGTTGTTGTATATCTTGTTTACACATGATTTTTATTTCATGAGAATATATATGCTTTATTGCTTTTTGAGTATCGATTCTCGTATACTTTTCATATTTCATGGATACATTTATGTTTTATTTCTTACTTGAAGGACTTCGTACTAGTTTTCAAAATTATCATAAAACTAGTTTCGTTATTCTTCAATTTGGCAGAGTTTTCAAATATGTTAAAATATTTTCAAATCATATTTCTGAAAACCCCTACCAACCAAAGGGCGATTAATGGGAGACCATGCCTTGTATACCCTTAATTGAATATCTTTCAAACATGTGCACGAATAGGGTGGTAGGTATGAGTTATACATAATTTTCAATGAAAATTCATTTTGTATACTCATATTTTCTATATATGTATGAATCATATATAAATTAACATTATATTGCTCTGATACATACATATAGATATTTTTCTTGTGCTTATTTTACAATGTTTATACATGTTTTTAGCACAAATTGATTTTATACTAAGCTTTATGTTCTTAATAATAATTAGTCTTTTTACAAGCTTATGCATAGTTTTTATTGGTATTTCATAAAGGGAGAGAAAAATTCTTGTTTTATTTTTCAAATGATTTTATTTTCAATTGGTATTTTACTCTCACTTTTATGATGAAAAATATTTTGTTTTAGTATATGCAAACATTTTCAATATTGGTATCAATAATCTTAATTGGTATTATTCTCAATTAGGTATCTTTATTGTAAAATGGTTCTAGTGTTTACCTAAAAAAAAATTTAATTTTACTTTCAATTGGTATCATGTCTTTTTATTGATATCAATTGGTAAAAAGGTTGTTTCATTTTCAATTGATTTTCTTCAGTTGATTGTTTATATTGATGTCAAAATTTTGTTTTAAAATATGTTTTATTAGTATTGTTTGTTTGTATTCACCCTTTTGTTGATAAGTGACAAAAAGGGGGAGAAGAATTTAGGATTATATATGCATGTTTTATTAAATGTTTATGCATATATATCTTTCTTTTATTTGGTATCTTGAGCTAAATTGCATATTGTTATGTGTTTATTGATTATGCATGAGTTAAGGGGGAGCTTCTATAAAGCTTAATCTTAATCAATGCATATATTACCATATAAGTTTTGTCATCATCAAAAAGGAGAAGATTGTTGGCCCAGAGGCCCTTGACTTTAGTTTTGATGATGACTAAATTTTGAAGATTAGTTTGCTAATGATCTTGTATTTAATAAGTTTCAGATATTGATCAAGATCTTAGTAGAGATTTGACTTCAACAAGAGATTCATAATCATAGTGTTGAAGCAAACTATTATTGGTTTAAGAGCTCACATTGTAACGATCGCATCAAGCTAACTTGGATCGAGTCATCTTGAAAATGAAGATCGACAAGAAAACTTCGGTTTGTTTAGTTTAGTTTTGTTTTTAGATCTTGTGTAAAGATAGATTAGTATTGATATGCTCAAGCATACACACAAGATAAATAGTTTTTGGTTTCGGTTTAACCGTTTTGAAATTTCAAGAACATATCTTTTGTTTTCATGAATAGATAGAATCAAAAGAAGTTTACATGCTTTTATGTATGTTGGATTTCATCCATATACAACTATGATTCATATTGTCTAAAAACTTATTTTGATGATTTTAGTTCATGTGTTTCAAGTTTTATTTTTAACAAACTTAGTTTTGGATTTAATGTCAAAAATATAGATATATTTTTTTATATGTGTATTGGATTCCATTCATACACACTATGCTTCAAATGTACTTTAATATCTTATTTTTACATTTATACAAGTTTTTGAAAAATAGTTTTTCATTTTGAAGTCTTCTCAAAAACTCTTGAAGACAAAATAAAAGGAGTTTTGAAAATACTGTTTTTGACTTCATGCTTAATTTCTTATGCCTCAAAAATAGTTCAAATCGTTTGTAATATGGGTTAATCCTTGATCAAACATATTTGAATTCAAGTGCTTACATGAACTTATTTTTGTGGACTTCATGCTTAATTTCTGACCCCTGTTGACCGACCAGACAGTTTACTCTCTTGTTCTGGCCTCGGTCGACTAGGCGGTCGACTGACAGGCAAATTGCCTTGGGGCGGTCGACCGGAAACCCCAACGATCAGAAATCTGACCGTTGGCCGGTAGACCTGACTGTTGACCTACATGTCATTCTGGAGCTGTTTGGACCCCCAACGGCTATATTTTGGGAATCCTATAAATATGGGTTCCCTTGACTTGTTTCTCCTAAGATTTTTAACAATATTTTTTTTTCATCTTCTCAAGTGTTTTCAGCAAGTTTTCAAAACAAGTTTTTGTGCCAAAAATTTACTTATCTTTATTTGTTTCAAAGTTTTTGGACAATCAAAGAAAATCAATATTTGAGAATTCTAGTTTTATTCTTCATGTCCATATCTATCAAGAAGTTTTTCCCAAGAGTTTTTTCTTTGTTGTTTCTTTTCAAAACACTTTGTTTTTCTTTTACACTTGAGCTATCATTCTATTCCTATATTTAGGATCTTCTTTTTGTAAGAAATTGCTTGTGATCCTTTGAGATCACTAAGATAGAGTTTGTGATCATTGGATTACCAAGTTGTAAACCTTTCTTTGCTTTGGCTAAATGCCCGCCTCTTGTGTAGAGATTTGTATTTGAGAGAGTGCAGTTGTGTACTCCAATTGTTGAGTTGTAATTCCTCAGTGGAGGTTCCTTTGTGGAAGGTCTTATGTAGACATAGTGGAAATCCTTCTGTGTGAAAGCGGGGACGTAGAGCAGTGGCTTGAACCTCGAAATATATCTTGTTTGTGTTTGATCCACTATCTTTCAACTCTATCTCTCTTTATATCTTGCATTGTTTTACATTATTCATATTCATATGCTAGATATATTTTGCGTGTGCCCACACTTGTGTTCAACCAAGAGAGTTTATTAAAACACCTCAACTCTTAGTTTAGAGGAATCTAGAGGAGTAATTCCAGAGCCTTTCACGGGAAATTCGAGCTCACTCTTAGTTACACATAGTGTGTTAGCAATTGAGTTTTAAATTTCACATCATTTGTCCTAGATTTGCTTGTACACCTATTCACCCCTCCTCTAAGTATATTTCAGAGGTATCCTCGCGTATATACGTCGCCGACTCTCATCGCATCTCAGCCCTACCATATTTTGAGAAGCGGGACGTGACAGATTATATCCTTTGGGTTCTAAGCACTGCCAGCAGTTGCCAACAGTCCTGAGAGCTTGCACAGGGGGAGATTAGGGACCTAACTTGCATTCTTCATGCTTTGGGTGATGGGGACATCTCTCCAGGATTGCGATTCTACACCAGGAGGCGTCGTCGCACACTTTCAGTTTGGTTCGATTAGGGCTGGGAAAGGCAATTTAGCTATTTTTTCCCTTTTATTGTAATTTTTATTTATTTGACAGTTTTCTTTTAGTCCCATATCGGTTGTAATGGGATCTTTTTGTTGATGTAGGCCTATTTAAGGCCCAGACTGGTATTGTTATGGACAGTTTTGGAATGAATAAAATTGCTTTTAAGCTTTGTAGCATGTGTGCTTTGGGTGAGAAACCCTAGGGAGAGAATCCCGCCCGGTTCCCCGCCAATTTGGTATCAGAACTTAAATTCCTGATTTCTATTCAAAAAAAAAAACCCTACTACTCTCTCACCTCCTTCAAATCCACGACAAAATTCCTCCTCCCAACAAAATTAAAACCCTACTTTTTTTTATCTCTTCTCCTTTTGTGAGCGCCGCCGCCATTAAAAAAAAAAAAAGCAATCTCTCACTCGATTTCCCCCCACCCCAGATCTTTTTCTGCTCACAAACGAACCCACCACCCCTTTCTCAAACCCTCTCTTTCTCTGTTCACAAACAAGCCCACCAAGCCCTAATCTCTTCGAGCTCTTCCTGCGAGCACTCGCCCGACCTTGTTCGACGCCGCCGTCCAAATCCAACAAGGAATTGCCGACTCCTGCAGGTCTTCCTTCTCCCGATCAATGCCTTTGGACCTGTAAGGGTCGAATTCTTCAGATCGAAAGGGAAATTGAGAAAGGATTGGAGAATACGATCACTCGCCTCCACGTCGGCTTCCATCAACGCCAAGATCTTCACCCCAGGCCTCCATCAACGTTGAGATCTCCTCCCTGAGCCATCATCGACGTGATTATCCTCTTGAGATCTTCCCCCTTCGAGCACTTCTCAGCACCACAACTTCCTCTCGAGATATTCACTAGCTTCCGACGCCTGATCGTTACCCCGCGGCCGTGCGAGCCAACGTCGACGCCTTGGGCAACATCCGATCATCAAATCGACGCTCCATCAACTCTGTTATTCCTTTAGGATTTCAACTCCTAGGCCGGGATCTCCTCGATGGCCTTCCGGCAAACACAATCCTGAATCCAATCCAGGTCTCTTCTGCTTTCATCACCCAAGAGCTCCTCCATTGCCTTCGAAAAGCAACAACACGGAAGGATGATCAACACACAGCTCTGATTGGATTGATTCTCTGATTGGATTGATTTGGGTGATTTCAGTAAGCTTCTTTTCGATTACCCAAGTCCGCAGATAGTCAGGTATAATTTCCTTTAACTGAAATTTGGGTACTACTTTAAATTCTGTCATAATAATTTCGTCGATTATCTGTCATCCATAAACAGTGAGTGAGTGTATCTGCTTTGCCCTTATTTGCGACATCTTTACATTAATTTAGGGACTGCTAAATACATCGGGGATCTCAACAGTTGCGTAGAATTAATATTTTACAAAATATTGAGGTCTAATTGCAAATTCTTTTTACAACACAGTCTCTATTTTACACTCTTGAGCTTGCTAGCAGATTCATTCGCCTTATTGTGCGCTTTACTGTACTGAATCGTTGCTGATCCTCCGCATCTTCTGCATCATCCTGCACGATTGCATTAGAGTTGTTAGTGGCATATAGAAATTAATAGGTTGCATTCATTATTATATATATTAAAAAAATAACCATCATAAATTCAGCATTTAGATAATAGCAAAAAAAAAGAGAGAGAAAAATAACTGTGCATGCGTACTCATAGTGGTAAAGTCTACGAGCTACTTGAACCTAACACAAACATGGATCCTGTTGACTGATTTTCCTGCACACAAAATATAATATTTTAGTTTTAAGAATAGATGTGCAAGTCTCAGTTCTAATCCGCGGTAGCAGGGCTATGCGGGTCGTGATCCTCAGGAAGGGACTGCGATGGAAGCGTTAAGCAAGTTTCTCTAAAGTTTTTATTTTTATTTGTTAAGTTAGAAAGGAAGTGGTATTTACAATGAGTGGTAGAAAAGAATATGGAGATGAGTTGTATTTAATCTACAAAAAAGAAAAGAAAGAAAAGAATAGAAAACTAACCTTGGTTGGAGAAAATATGCGAAACCTAACACTTTCTACCTTATTTCGGAGGCGTTGAACGTATAAACCTTGGGATCGAACTCAGTCCGTTGTCGCATTAGGTCATCAAGCCTTGGGCAAGCATGAGTTGATACGCCTCGAGGAGGAGAACATCGCCATGGAATATCGTTGGAACCTACTAATCTTCGGTATACTTGTGGTTCGGTAAACGCTCGCGTGCTCGTCAAAGATCAACAAAAAGAAACACAGTAGAAAAGAAAGAGAAAACAAAGAAAAGCAACGACATAAGAACAAAATAAAAATTACCTTTTTATTGATTACAATGGAAGAGAAGAGAATCATCTGTCGGTGTCACCCTCAACAAAGCCATCTCCCTCACTTACATAAAATTACAAAAAGAAAAGAAAACCTAGAAGAAACCCTAAAAATCTGAACTTTGGCCCTTTGCTGGACGCTGGACGCTCTGTACGTTGTACTGCAGGGGATATTTATAGGTGCAGAAGGCCGAGGAGTCCTAGATAAACCTGCCCACGAAATCTGGGATCTGGATGAGATCAAAGTGCCGCGTTTCCGCGGCTTTGGCCGCGGATCCGCGGCGCTTTAGTGGCTTCTGGCCACGCGCTTTGGCGCGTGGCTTCTCCTGGTCCGTTCCTCTGGGCTCCTGCTTCTAGAAGTGATCCTGGCCTTTTAATCTGGATTTTTGAGATAACTTGGTAATCAAGTTACCCTTAATCCAGATTTCTTCAAATCTTCTCTCCACGAAATTCCTCTTTATCTTGGCCTTTTATCCTCATCTTGCAGGTGTTTAGGTTGGATAGAAGTCTATCCTTCCCTAATCTCTGATTTTTGCAACTTTTAGCCCTTGTATTTGCATTTTGACTCTTTGTATTTGCGCTTTTTCATCTGGGCTTCAAACATGGGCTTGGATCTGGGCTTTTGGGCTCTTTAGGCTTTATTTATTGCTAAAATAACAATTCGAGGCCTGCACACAATAAATTACAAATTATTAATAAATGTGCAGAATTAAATGAATAAATATGAAAATGTGATGGTAAATATGATGATAAAAATGCACTTTTGACTACCAATCACACCCCCACACTTATCTTTTTGCTCGTCCTCGAGTAAAAACAAAGAAAAAGAAAAAGAAATGAAAAGTTAATCTAACCTAACTCACTTCGTAGGAATCACGATTGCACTTAGCACGTGCAACAAGCCGTTAAACCCCTAGGTTAACCTAGAGGACGAGTGTTGTCTCGTGAGGGTTTTCAGCGGATTGCACCCACAAAATCCATAAAAAGGAAAATATTTGAATTATATTTGAAGAGACTAAGTAGTCTATAAGTTTTAGGATTATCATTTTTATTCATTCTTCAAACCTAGTCTTTATAAAGTAAATTGTTTTCATTTTAGGTAAGGGTCAAAATTGAACTTCTAATATAGTCTTTTTCGTTACCAAAAATCATATGCATCCTTATGAATTTATACTAGGAATTCCTTAACTTGGACTCTCATGCCTCTATATATATATATATATATTTTTTCTTTTTTTTAATATGTATAACGCATCTAATTTTCTTTCGTATAAGCATTAAGGCTTCTTGAGGCCCTCATGCCTAACTAATTGACTATTAGATGTGTTAATACATATATAAGTAATTTTTTCTTAATTTCCTTAGGCTTTCTAATCCACCCATGTAACGAACTTAAAGTCAATGACTCCCAAACCGGTTGGCATTAGGGCACCAGGTGAGAAACACCCCGCGGACTCAAATTCGAGTGAACTAGGCCCCAAAACTAAGGACTTTATTTTATTTACTCACCTTTAGGCATGAATACTTATGCTTCTTGAGGCACATGTATCAGCTTAATTGGTGACTTTTTCTTTTTTCTTTTTTTTTCTTTTTATATGAGGCACAAGGTCTTTGTCTTAGAATCCTAGATATGCATTTGGTATGCATACTTCATTAAGGTAAAAATCAAGACTAATTATTTATTCAATTTCTTCTCCTATACCTAAAAATTAAACAATTTATTTATTTTGACCAAGTTTTTAGAAATCCTAATCATGATTTTCCTAATCCTTAAAACTAACTTAGATTTCTTTCAAAAAATAAGTCAAAATATTTCCTTTTTATAACATTTTTTTTTAATTTTTTTTTCAGATGTTTTTTTTTTTTTTAGCAAATTTTTTGTTAGTTTCTACCTATGTTAGTATGTTAGTAAAACCCACCCCCACACTTATCTCATGCATTGTCCTCAATGTATGAATGAATGCATATATGCATGAAATAGAACAAGGGAAGGCAGAAAATTACCTTAGGGTGGTGGTTCCGGAGGTGGTCTAATTGGTCCACGAAATGCGGCCCAATCAAGATAACAGATAATTTGGTGGAACCCACCAGAAACTTTCCTTACATAACCCACTAAAATATATATATAATCATTTTTTAGTATTTCCACCCCATCAAATTTCCAAATTTCATAATAAATTTCAGAGTTAATTGTCTCAACCTCCTTGTCCCAAAATGGAGTATGAAAAGATGGAATTATTGACTTGGACAATATAGGTGCGGGAACGAATACCGACTCAGGGAAAATGCTCAAATCAAGTAAGGGCTCAGGAGTCGGGCTAGGTTCAAGAATTGGGTCCAAGTCAAGAAATTGAAACTCAAGTCCACAATCTTCTTCCCACAATGGAATGTGACCTAATATGGGTGATATCTCTTTACTTCCAATATTAAGGAATTCTAGCTCATCGCCATACAATTCTTCAAAACTAAGGTCAACATCTTCCGTCAGAATTGTACAATCAGTTTCAGAAGTAAAGAGATTGTGAGAATCTAGGTCAAATTCAATATGATCATCTAAAATGGGTGATTCAATTTCATAATGAATTGGAATAGGATCCAATGTTGACTCGGGAGAAGTGAAATCAGGTGGAGACACTGGAGTCATTATTGGATCAGGAAATAAAATTGAATCATCAAGTGGGAGATCATGATCATATTCATGCTCAAGTTCTATTTCAGGAAAGGAAAAACTTGCCAAATTATCAAGAATTGGAGTTTCGGCAAGTTCAGATGATGGCACTGAAATAGAATCTTGTTGTCCAAAGCAGCTTGGTTCGTCGGCTCTAAGAGAATGGTCAGCGATATCAGAATTTGCCGAACTGTAAGAACGCAAAGATTGAACCATCATATCTAAATCATGCTCGCGAGCTAATCTAGCCTGAGTCATGGCTTCAAGCCTCTTTTGGAATTGGATTTGGAAAGAGGAAGTGAGATCGTGATGAAGTTGTGAATCGGTGGACTCACGCATCATCATGTCTAAGATTGATGGTGGTTGTTGCTTGGACTCGTGCATACTCATCATTTCCCCGATAGATGGTTTTCTATTCTGAATGGGTGGATCTGAGTATGAATCTTGGGAAGAATGTGGACTAGATGGATATGGAGGACAATTTGGTTGAGAATTAGACTCGGGGGACTCGAAACCCCATGAACTCTGTGACGAGTTGAAATTATTATGGAAATTATAGTCATAAGATGGGGGGTGTGGGTTATACTCATTCGGATAAGACCATTCCGGCACACTAGGTTGGTCAAAGTTAGGGTATGCCGGGTTGGTAATATCCGAATAATAGTTAGGGGTGTAATATGGATTAAAATTGGAATTATTCTTATATGCCATATCACACCAACACAAACACAACAAACAAATAAACAAACAAAAAAGAAAAATTCTAACCTAAGTTAGGGTAGACCTATGACCTAGACGACTCCTAACTGGTTAGACCGTCCACAGGAGGTTGGGTGCAGACTTTGACCACACGTTAATCAGCCAGGTCAGGGCAAGAGTGGTGGGAGGTTTTCCGTCAAAGACGTTCCTTAATTAAATAACCACCACACTTCGGGCTTTTGGCCCTCAATCCCCTTCCTAGACACTGATTTGGCAGGAGTCAACTTCCAACACCGTTCCCCCTTAGGATAATCTCCTAATTGAGTCCGAGATGTCCCTAGGGCCAACGTCTACTCTTTTTTAGTTAGGCTTGGGTTAGTGAGTGCTTGGGATATGATTTTTGGGCTAAGGAAGGGTGATGAAATCCCCACCTTATCTTGTTAATGGGTTATGCCCTTAAGATGAATTAGTGCAAGTGTACAAGATAAATAGATAAGAATCACTCAAAGCAGAAAATCAACCAAGAGATGAGTCCTATTCTACATGCAATGCGTACGTACCTTGCTCCTCCAGCACTCTTCAACAGTAAATAAAATAATTGAAAAGACACGTGCCTAATATGCAAACGTCTAATCAAATTTTATTTTTAACAACCAATAATTTACTGTTGAATTATTAGCAATTTACAGGTATATCACAGAACAAATCAGAACAGAGCAGAAAGCAGAATTTTTAACTTGAAGCACCCTGCAAAAATTTGGATCAGTAATTCACCACTGTTGCCGCGTTTCCGCGGCTCTGGCCGTGGATCCGCGGCAAAACAGTGGGTTCTGGTGCTCTGCCTTCGAGGGCAGAGGCACAGAATAGCAATATGTCCACTGCTGCTGCTATGTTTCTATTTCCTGTTCTCCAAACCTGCAAACAGAAAAGAATAAAGAATTAGTTAAAAATTAAATTTTTGTTTTAGAGATAAACTTACCGTCCCTCCCCGGCAACGGCGCCAATTTGTTGACTGATTTTTCCTGCACACAAAATATAATATTTTAGTTTTAAGAATAGATGTGCAAGTCTCAGTTCTAATCCGCGGTAGCAGGGCTATGCGGGTCGTGATCCTCAGGGAGGGACTGCGATGGAAGCGTTAAGCAAGTTTCTCTAAAGTTTTTATTTTTATTTGTTAAGTTAGAAAGGAAGTGGTATTTACAATGAGTGGTAGAAAAGAATATGGAGATGAGTTGTATTTAATCTACAAAAAAGAAAAGAAAAGAAAAGAATAGAAAACTAACCTTGGTTGGAGAAAATATGCGAAACCTAACACTTTCTACCTTATTTCGGAGGCGTTGAACGTATAAACCTTGGGATCGAACTCAGTCCGTTGTCGCATTAGGTCATCAAGCCTTGGGCAAGCATGAGTTGATACGCCTCGAGGAGGAGAACATCGCCATGGATATCGTTGGAACCTACTAATCTTCGGTATACTTGTGGTTCGGTAAACGCTCGCGTGCTCGTCAAAGATCAACAAAAAGAAACACAGTAGAAAAGAAAGAGAAAACAAAGAAAAGCAACGACATAAGAACAAAATAAAATTACCTTTTTATTGATTACAATGGAAGAGAAGAGAATCATCTGTCGGTGTCACCCTTAACAAAGCCATCTCCCTCACTTACATAAAAATTACAAAAAGAAAAGAAAACCTAGAAGAAACCCTAAAAATCTGAACTTTGGCCCTTTGCTGGACGCTGGACGCTCTGTACGTTGTACTGCAGGGGATATTTATAGGTGCAGAAGGCCGAGGAGTCCTAGATAAACCTGCCCACGAAATCTGGGATCTGGATGAGATCAAAGTGCCGCGTTTCCGCGGCTTTTGCCGCGGATCCGCGGCGCTTTAGTGGCTTCTGGCCACGCGCTTTGGCGCGTGACTTCTCCTGGTCCGTTCCTCTGGGCTCCTGCTTCTAGAAGTGTGATCCTGGCCTTTTAATCTGGATTTTCGAGATAACTTGGTAATCAAGTTACCCTTAATCCAGATTTCTTCAAATCTTCTCTCCACGAAATTCCTCTTTATCATGGCCTTTTATCCTCATCTTGCAGGTGTTTAGGGTTGGATAGAAGTCTATCCTTCCCTAATCTCTGATTTTTGCAACTTTTAGCCCTTGTATTTGCATTTTGACTCTTTGTATTTGCGCTTTTTCATCTGGGCTTCAAACATGGGCTTGGATCTGGGCTTTTGGGCTCTTTAGGCTTTATTTATTGCTAAAATAACAATTCGAGGCCTGCACACAATAAATTACAAATTATTAATAAATGTGCAGAATTAAATGAATAAATATGAAAATGTGATGGTAAATATGATGATAAAAATGCACTTTTGACTACCAATCAGATCCCAATGCTTCTTCGTCTGGTATCACCTCACCAACAGATTACATGACTCTTGAAATTCTCAAAACTCTTGAGGAAATTAAGGCCCAAATGAACACTCTAGGTCAGAGAATGGATAGGTTGGAATTGGAACGTCATGATGGCTCTCGTAATGAAGAGCGTCAACTTAACAATCGGGACAATCGTCGAGAGGAGAGAATAAATAGGAATTATAATCGATACGATGAGGATGAACGATACTTGAAAAACATTAAAGTGGACGTATCGAATTTTGATGGCTGCTTAGACCCACAATATTACCTTGATTGGGTAACGAGTCTAGAGCATTATTTCAAGTGGTACGAGATGTCCCAAGAGCGGCGAGTCCGTTTCACTGCCATGAAACAGGTAGGACAAGCGGGACAATATTGGTCTAATGTTGAAAGACTGATAGCCCTCAGGAGGCAAGAACTGATCCGGATTTAGGATGAGATGAAGGTTAAGTTAAGCCAGAAATATCTCCCTATTACTTTTCAGGATCAATTTTTAGACAAATGGAGTAGGCTAACACAAGGGACTCGCTCTGCTATGGAATACATTGAGAAATTTGATGAGTTCTTGACCCGGTGCAGCGAGTTCGTTGATGAATCCCCAACAGTAACCCTCTCTAGGTTCAGGTCTGGCCTTCGCGATGATCTCTGTAGGGAACTTTTTGCAAGGGGTGTTAGTGATTTAGAACACGCCTATCAGATAGTTCGGGACTTAGATGCGTCTCGAGGATCTTACTATCAACGAGGTTCAGATTACAAGAACCAAGGCACTAGAGCCCCCTCTGGACAGTCCCCGCTCAAACCCAATCCTAACAGTTCGGTCCCAACAGGAGATCTCAAGGGTAGAGGCCCAGTTGAGGGCGTGCCACGAACCAACCCCCGCACCCAATGTTTTAAGTGTCAAGGATATGGGCACGTAGAAAAGTTCTGCCCAAGCAAATCCAGAACCCTCTTTCTGGATGATCAATCAGATGAGGTGCAGGACGAACCTCAAAAGGAAGTTGTATTCGTAGGAAATGCGAGCAGTGATTTTGAGAATGACTTGGAACAAGAGGAAGTTATTAGTTCTATCAGGCATGTTGCTGTTGTTCGATGTACCCTCGCTCAACCTAAAGATATGGTTGACTGGCGTAGAACCTCAATCTTCCACACATGGATAAAGATTGGTGAAAAAATTGTAAAATCATTGTCAATAGTGGAAGCTGTATAAATGCTGTGTCATCTAGTTTGATTTCAAAGATAGGGTTGAAGACGGTCCCTCACCCTAATCCATACAAAGTTACCTGGATTAACACAGCATCGATGGAGGTGAATGAGCGATGTCTTGTACCTGTGCAATTTGCCACCTATAAGGACAAAATTTGGTGTGATGTAATAACAATGGATGCAGGACATGTGATTCTTGGTCGACCTTAGTTATTTGATATGGACGTGACTTTGTAGGGAAAGTCCAACACTTGTACTTTCAACTATGAAGGACAACGGATCAAACTAGTTCCGAGTCAACCCAGATCCAAACAAGAGAAAAAGCCAGTGGACACGAGAAAAGAAAAGAATCTCAACTTAATCAGCCCTAAAGAAATTGAACAAGAAGTGATTAGTGGGGCACAAGTCATCGTTTTGCTTGCTCGGGAAGTAGCGAAAGAATCTCATGAAACGATTCTTCCTGAAGTGGCCCCTATTATCACAAAGTTTGCTGATGTATTTCCTGACGATCTCCCTGTTCAACTGCACCAATGAGGGACATTCAACATGCTATTGATCTAGTTTCGGGGCCACTCTACCCAACTTGCCGCACTATCGAATGAACCCAATGGAACATGCTGAATTACAGAGGCAAGTTGAAGAGTTGTTGAGCAGAGGGTTCATACGAGAAAGTTTGAGCCCTTGCGCGGTCCCTGCACTGTTAACGCCGAAGAAAGATGGAACATGGCGTATGTGTGTGGATAGTCGTGCTATCAATAAAATAACGATAAAATATCATTTTTTAATCCCCAGATTGGATGATATGCTTGACATGATGACAGGTGCTACCATCTTTTCAAAAATAGATTTGAAGAGTGGTTATCATCAAATTCGTATTCGCTCGGGAGATGAATGGAAAACAGCCTTTAAAACGAAGGATGGGCTGTATGAGTGGATGGTCATGCCTTTCGGCTTGTCTAATGCTCCAAGCACTTTCATGAGAGTGATGACACAAGTATTGCGACCCTTTATCGGAAAGTTCGTAGTCGTATATTTTGATGACATCCTTATTTATAGCAAATCAAAGGAGCAACATTTGGACCACCTCACGCAAGTTTGTGTCGTTTTGAGAAAGGAAAGTTTATATGCCAACCCTAAGAAATGTACCTTTCTTACCGACCAAGTCATTTTCCTAGGAGTGGTTGTTTCTTCACAAGGTGTCTCTGCAGATCCCGATAAAATTAAAGCTATCGTGGAATGGCCAGAACCATGCAGTATTCGAGAAGTGAGAAGTTTTCATGGGTTAGCCACTTTCTACAGACGTTTTATTCGAAACTTTAGTACGATCATGGCCCCGATTACCGATTGCTTAAAAAAAGAGGACTTCGAATGGACTAGAGCTGCTGCCAAGGCGTTTCGGGAAATCAAAGAGAGAATGACAGAAGCTCCTGTTATGAGGCTCCCAGATTTCATGAAAGTTTTTGAAATTACTTGTGATGCCTCAGGTGTTGGGATAGGCGGTGTTTTAAGTCAAGAAAAGCATCTCGTTGCCTATTTTAGTGAAAAGTTAAATAATGCTAAGCAACGGTACTCTACCTACGATAAGGAGTTCTATGCGGTAGTGTAAGCTCTGCGTTATTGGCGCCATTACTTGTTACCGTAAGAATTCGTCATTTATTCAGACCATGAAGCCCTTAAGTATCTCAACTCTCAAAGAAGTTGAATTCGAGGCATGGTAGGTGGGTAGAATTCCTTCAAGATTACACCACATTCTCAAGCATAAGGCCGGGGTGGAAAATAGGGTCGCTGATGCTCTTAGCCGTCGTCACGCTTTACTTTCTGTCATGAGTACGGAAGTGGTTGGTTTCGAGAAGATCAAAGAAACTTATGAGTCCTGTCCTGATTTTGGAAATATATACACTGTATTAAGGGATAGTTTGACACATGAGATGGATGGTTTTCTTCTGCAAGACGGATATTTGTTTCGCTCTCGTCTGTTGTGTATCCCTCGTACCTCATTGAGAGAATTTCTGGTATGGAATTACACGCAGGGGGACTTGCTGGACACTTCGGGCGAAATAAAATAATTGAAGCTGTCGAACATCATTTTTATTGGCCAAGCTTAAAAAGAGATGTTGCAAGACTTGTTAGTCAATGTCGTACATGTCAACTCGCCAGCAACGAAAACAAAATACTGGTCTCTACACCCCTCTACTAGTTCCTAACTGTCCTTGGCAAGATGTCAGTATGGATTTCGTGCTACGTTTACCAAAAACAGCAAGGAAGCATAATTTCATACTTGTGGTTGTAAACCGTTTTTCCAAGATGCTCACTTCTTGCCATGTTCCAAAACGTCGGATGCATCTCGGGTTACTACAATCTACTTTGATGAAGTTGTTAGGCTACATGGACTACCCAAAACAATTGTCTCAAACAGGGATGTTAAATTTACGAGCTACTTCTGGAAAACCCTGTGGCATAAAATGAGAACTAAACTTCAGTTTTCTACGGCCTTCCATCCACAAACTGATGGCCAAACTGAGGTAGTCAATAGAAGTCTTGGTAATCTGTTATGATGTTTAGTGGGTGAGAATCTTAGAGCATGGGATCTTGTGTTACCTACTGCTGAGTTTGCATACAACAGTTCTGTCAATAGAACCATAGGCATGAGTCCATTTGAGGTAGTGCATGGTTATCAACCTCGGCAACTTATAGACTTAATTCCCATGGTACCCCATCATACTAGGATGTCTGAGTCAGCTGCATCATTTGCATCACACATTCATGACTTGCATAAGGAGATCAGCAATCGAATTCAGAAAATAATGCAAACTATAAATCTTATGCAGATTTGCACAGGAAAGCACACGAGTTTAACGTAGGAGACTACGTGATGGTTCGGATTCGACCAGAACGGTATCCTCCGGGTACCGTGAAGAAATTGCACGCACGTAGTGCTGGATCATTCAAAATTTTGAAGAAAATTAATTCAAATGCATATGTGGTAGATCTCCCACCGGATTTTGGCATTAGTCCCTCTTTTAATATTGAAGATTTGATTGCTTATAAAGGGCCCAATTTTTCCCCTGATAATCCTTTACTGGATGAGCCTTCCCCTGTGCCACCTCCTGAGAGACCCTTATTACCTCCTCTTCCCCAAATACATTCAACCCATATGGCAGATCAAATTGATGAAATTATTGATGATCAGATTGTCTCTACTAGAGATGGTGGTTACCACAGATTTTTGGTTCGTTGGAAAGGACTACCTGATTCTGATAACACTTGGATTGATCGAGAAGAACTCCAATGGTTGGACCCTGATCGTCTGGAGCATTATGAAAGCCGTGGAGGTTCACGTTCGACAGAGTCGAGTTTTTCCAAACCCCGAGGGAATGATGGGGACATCTCTCCAGGATTGCGATTCTACACCAGGAGGCGTCGTCGCACACTTTCAGTTTGGTTCGATTAGGGATGAGAAAGGCAATTTAGCTATTTTTTCCCTTTTATTGTAATTTTTATTTATTTGACAGTTTTCTTTTAGTCCCATATCGGTTGTAATGGGATCTTTCTGTTGATGTAGGCCTATTTAAGGCCCAGACTGGTATTGTTATGGACAGTTTTGGAATGAATAAAAATTGCTTTTAAGCTTTGTAGCCTGTGTGCTTTGGGTGAGAAATCCTAGGGAGAGAATCCCGCCCGGTTCTCCGTCATTGGGCCATGGTCAAATTGCTTGTCAGCAGACCATGTAGCTTACTTATTATGATGAAAGTTGATTTGTGGGGCTTTAGTATACCGTGTACGAATTGAGGGCATATATGCACAGAAAACCTATTGTCAACTCCATTTTGACGTGCGAATTTAAAATCAAACACATTTAAGCTTTAGTAACATGGCCAAATGAGGATACTGCTAAGTATTAATTGAGTAGTATCTTTTATACTGTATATTTTATTTACTTTTTTCACTAAGCTAATTTTACCTTTAAAATTAATCGTAGAGCTGATTTGCACATTCATGCTCATTGGCCACTTTGACCTGCCAGAACTTTGCCATACTTTTTGGGTGCAAGAACAGTTAGAAACCGCAGGTTTGTTAATAGTTGGAAGTCTCATTTTGAAATTGTAAGGTGGAAATAAGAAACTGCAATGACTACAGTCTAAACAAAAATATGCTTATGTTTGTTGTAGCCTAGGTCGTACCATTGGCTTGCTCCTCCTTTTAGTTTGGAAATAGTTATTGGTCTTCGTGCAAGCTTCCTCTTTTGTTAATGGAACATGAATAGGTTTCATAGTGGCATTACTTGCGTTACCTGATGCAGACACAGAATGAAGACAAGGCGCGTGTATCAATGGAGACGGAAGCGTGCAACACTACAAGAATTTGGCTCGAGTGAAATTTGACAAAGAGTTGTATTTTACATTTTATTGTATTTTTGGTTATTTTAAGTTTTGGTTTATTCTAGTTTACTTTTGCTTTTTTAGTATCACATCGCTTGTAGTTTGAAATTTCAGTTTTGTAAAGCCTATTTAAAGGCTTCAATATTATTAATAAAATTAATAAAGAATTTTGATTAAAAAAAATTGTGAGAGATTTGTTTCTCTCAATTGTTTTAGGTGTAAAACCATAATTTGATTTTTCTCCTCCTCTTTCTTCTCTCAGCCGTCCATACCTAACCCCTTCTCTCTCCTCTGTTGCAGCCCAGCCGCTCTATTTGTCTCCCCCCCCCCCCTCCCTTCCTTCACGCTAGAGAACCCAACTCGCACTATCAACATCATCTTCTTCCTCTTCTTCTTCTATCTCAACCCACCAACCCCATCTCTATGGCCAACCTCACACGTCCTCCTCCCTCATGTTCTGCTACCTCGCGCACAGAAGCCCGCCACCACAGCCGCAACCTACTCCTCTTTCTTCTTTGACAGCCAGCAAACATTGCGCCTCCCCGCCATCTGCACCATCGCGACCCCTTCCTCTGTCGTGCCGCCATCTCCACCTGACACCGCCTCCGGTCTTCTCTCTCCTGCAACCTCTCGACCTCGCCCCCTCGTCGACGAGGCATGTCGCCATCCACAGGGCTGTTGCCACAACCTTGGTTGAAATAAAACCTGATCCAAGAAACAAGTCAATTTTAAGTTTAAGAGATTAAACATGTTTCAGATCCAGCCAAACTCGAGATCCATGAACGAAGAACAAGAACGAGTTTAAGTTTTCAAACCTGCGATAAGGATTCGGCCTGTTTAGCTACAACAACCCGACTCGCTTCAATTTTCAAATCCGACTCGCGTGAACAATAACGGTTTCAGTGCAGATAGACCCGTCAGTGCACTCTCGTCATTTTCAGTCTGTAAATTTCACACTCGGACTTTAATTCAGGCGATCTTCGAGACGTTGCATTCGTGACAGCGAGATCTACGCACCAGCATCCACTATTTGTTATTGAGGTCTCTGTGATTCTTAATAGGTGATTTTTTTTAACCTGATCTTTTAGTTGTGAGTTAATATTCATCTATTATTTTATTGACTTAATTTGCTGTCACAAATAGTGAGACTGTGAGATTCTGATTGCCTTGTAGTTGCTAGTCCTTTATATTGATTTTACAGGCTTATGCCATCATAACTTCATAATTTAGTTTATTCAATATTAGAATGCTATAATTGCGACTGCTGCATTTTGTAAAATTCAACTGCATGCATATTAGTCTAAAATTATTTTTCTACTCAAGATCGTACAGTTGTTGAAATGTGCGGGTCTGTTTGGTTAAGGGTGGAAGTGAGGAAGTGAAGAAGAGAGGAAGTGGTAATAGTTCCCTTTGGAACTTGTGAATTGATTAGTAAGTTTCCCGGTGTTTGGATGTTGTTGGGAAGTGTGATTTGAAAAATGTTATATCTTTTCTGGTATTTGGATGGTAATGTGGAAGTGGAAGTGAAAAAGTTGACCACAAAGTTGACCGCAAAATAATATTAAAATAAAAATTAATTAAGAAAAATAAAAATAGACTATAATTAGAATGCAAGTGAGATTTACATGATCAAAAAATTAACTAGTTTGTGCTACAACTTATTACAAATGAGACTTACATGATCACAAAATTAACTGTAGCATTCTGAAAGTGAGGAAATGGTTGTGTAAAAGAGAAAAGATAAAAGGAAAATGAGTTTTCTTATTTTTCCTTTTCCGGTGTTTGGACAGATATGGAAGTGAGTAATTATACTTCCCCATTTCCTTACTTCCGCCCACTTCCGTGCAACCAAACACACACTGATTTCTCATTCATGCACACGTTTCACATCATCACCTCATCCTCGAATTGTTTGTTTGTCTTTCAGTGCTCATGTTTGTTGGTTTCCTATATCCTCTGCCTTCCAGATTCTAAACAAATAGCTCATCAGCTTCTTACAAGGATAATCAACGTTAATGCCTGTGTACCTTCGAATTTCTGCTTCCAACATTACATGCTGTATGTATAACTTTCGGATGCTTGGTCCAGTTTTTTAACTTGTGCACCATATGCGTATCTTTTAAGCCTGCATATGAATAGCCTGGATAAGTTACAGAGTTGGTATTAGGTGCTAATCAGATTGATTATTGCTTTTGTTTCACTGATGCAACAAAATTTTGAAGTGGTGACCATTTCATTATTTCATGGGGACTTAGTGTGAATGCTACTTGGCTTTCATTAATTATACACAAAAGTTCATACTTGCTTGTTGTATATTTATTCGTTTAAGTTATTTTGGTCTGTAAATGGCAGTTATGATGGGCAATGAGCTTATAGGACTAAATTTTATTTTTTTTGAAGGGTCTGGGTGAGTATCAGAAAACTTTTGGGGAGTCATGGAAGTCACTAAAGGAGGATGTCACTGAACCCTGGTCACAAAATAAGGAAAAATAATGAGAAGGGAGAGAAATTAACACATCATTTCACTTGTTGATTTTAACACCTCTGTCTCTTTTTCTACTTCCCCCTTATTTCCCCCTTAATCTAGAGGCAGTTCTCATAAATTTGACTTCTGTTGGGTCACATTATGTTCTGTTTTCTTCAATAGACCAATTCATTTTGTGCTTACCTTTGTGGGCAGCACAAGATTGTTTTGTTGAAGTTCAGCATGGATACTGGCCTGCACTTCTTTGTCAACCATTACTGGAATTCTATGAAGTTTTACTTACCACCTCATTTTTTCATGGTTCTTGAATTTATCATCATCTGACTAAGCGGTCGAGTTTAACAGAAGGATCCTGCAGAGGCTGATAAGTTTGCTGAAAATCCAGAGAGACTAGGATGAAAAAAAAAAAATTATTCTTTTAAGTATTTACTGATGAGATTCTGAGTCATGGGATATACTTCTTATTATATTTGGAAATATACATGCAACAATATGTGAACTGTTAATTGTGAAAATCAAAAACGACTGGTTTGAAAGAAATTAATTGAACTTGATGGGTATGATGAAGAAACTGTGCAAGGAAGGTGAGATATATCAAATTTCTTTTCATCTGTATGTAAATTGGTGAACTCGTGCTACATATATAAAATAAGTTTAAGTGATACATGATTCACGCGTTACACAATTTGAGCCATTTTGTATTGTTAAGTGGGTTATTAGTATTGGGTTATTAGGTTGTTACTCATATACCCTCCTTATACCTTGTATTCTATATATTCCTCTCCTTTTATGAATAAAATATATTTTTTGAGGGTTTCTATTTCTCTACATGGTATCAGAACCTTCAAAACCCTAGTCATCTCTTTTTTTTTTCTTTCTCATTCTTCCTTGTTTTTTTTTTCATATCCAGAACCCTAGCCGGCTCTGTTTCTTCCTCTTCAACCTCTGTCGGGTCTTCTCCAAAGATTCTGCATCTTCTCCACAGCTTCCCCAAGTCACCCGGACCCCCTTCTCACTTACTCGAGGCCTCCTGCCTCTGCCAGGCTCAACTGAGCCTTTATTTAGGCTCTACCAGCACCTAACAGAAGCTCCCAGTGCCTGTCGGAACTCCTCCAACGCTTGTCGAGCTCTCTACTGCTGCCCTGGCCCTCCATCTACCCTCTACAAGGCCTCTTTGGCTGAAAAATTATTTCTTTGATGCTAATCTCGTTGTTCATGCTACTATCTGGTAACTAAGTTACTTATTCCTCTTGCTTACTGGTTGTTTACTATTACTGGTTGATATCTGGTTATTTATCCAACTGGCTACTGTGTCTGAGATTACGAGTTCCTCCTCCAATATGATCTCTTTACCGATGGTTGAGACTTCTGTACCTAGGATAATGTTGAGGACTACGATGACGTTGAATGGCTCTAACTACTTGTTACGGGTACAGGCATTCCGCACGTTTATTGGTGCTCATAATAAATTAGTTCACCTCCTTCAGGCTTCACTTGCTGATATAGATCCCATATATGTGACCTGGCTTACTGGAGATTATTTTGTGATAACATGGCTTCTCAATAGTTTAGAGGAGAAGATTAGTGGTAATGTCATGTTCTTGACTACTTCTAAGGAGATGTGATGTATGACAATGAGAAGAATCCCTCGATGGTGTTTTTGAGATCTATGAGTGCCTGTTTGAGTTCAAACAGGGAGATAGATCTGTGTCTAAGTTTTATGGAGAAGAGTTTTATGAAGAACTCAAAGGTCTGATTGCATCAATCTGTTGTTACTGAAGCAACAACACTGAGTGGATTTATCAGGATCTCGCAGTGTCAAAATTTCTATCTTGCTTAAGTCCTGCACTACAATTTCAGGTGTGGGGTCAGATATTGGAAGGAGAGGTATTCTTACGTTGACTGCCACCTTCTCGAGAGTTATGCGGGTATCTACTGGAGCCGATGTTTCTTCTGCACCACCCATTGAGTAGTCTGCCATGGTTTTTGAGCGTGACAGAGGTCGTGAACGCGTCGTGATTTTGGAGGACGAGGACGTGGAATACATTGGAGGTGGAGTGGTTCTTATCGAGGCTCGACAATGTAGGCACTGTGGACGCAATAATCAGACCTTTGAAAAGTGCTAGGAGAAATTTGGTCAATTCGCTAGAGTTCTCTCAGAACAATCTTTCAACGACTCATGCATCCACTTCAGGTATGCACACATATCCCGCCTCTCTTCAAAGTCATGGATATTAGACTCAAGAGCCTCATTCCATAGACAGGTATTAAACAAAGTTTTGTTTCGTTAAGTTTGTCAAATGTCCACCCCATTAAAATTGTTGATAGTACCCATCATCTGTATAAGATAATATTGTAGTTTCAGGCTACTCATCCTTGACCCTTACTGATGTCCTATATGTTTCAAGATTCCCTGTTAGTCTCTTGTTTATCAGTCAGTTTACTAAACATAATAACTACAAAATAATCTTTTTATCTTCTCATTGTGTGTTTCAGGACCTGCCGACTGACCGCGAAGAGGATTATCTGGGGTATGAGCGAGGAGACATACTATTTGAACAATCGAGTGACCCTTACTGGCTTGGTTACAGATCATCTTGATCTCATTTTACTTTGGACTGGCGCTTGGGTCATTCTTCAGTGCAAAGTTTCTGTCTCCACGGCTCCTCGTGTTTTTTGCTGTACTTATTTAGTTCAGGACTTGTCTCCTGGGTTAGACAAATTATCTCCTAAATATATAAAATGTGTCTTTGTTGGGTATTCTAGAACTCAAAAAGGATATTGATGTTATAATCCCTCCACTAGGAGTATTTGGTGTTTGTTGATGTTACGTTCTTTAAATCTATTCCATATTTCTCTCCACAGGTTCCTGTCACTGCGTTTGAGATGGTTTCTCCTTCACTGTTTGTGTTGTTGTATACACCTGCTCCGCCAGTACCACCAGTAGAAACTCCAGGACAGTAATGCCCTGATATTTGAAACTGAAATCAGCTCAATCGGACTACCAAGGAGGTCAAGTCAATTTTATACGTCGTATCGAGTACTGATACTGTGATACGTACATCAGAGATCAGGAGGTTACAAGGACCATCTGCATCAAAGCCAATTCGAGATTTCCAATATGTCTACACTCATCGCCCAAAAGTTTTTACCTCCGGACCAGTTCCGGCTAACTCCTTTCCAGTAGACGGTCCTTCTCAACCATCAGCATCTCCCTCTAATCTTGATTTTCTCATTGCCCTTTGAAAAGATAAACGGTATTGCACTGATCATCCTATTTCGAATTTCATTTCTTATGATCATCTTAGCCCCACTTTTTGTCAGTTTGCTTTATCCCTGTCATTTGAGTCTATACCCAGATCTTATACAAAGGCTTTATTGGTACCTACTTGGAAGTAGGTTATGGATGAGGAGATGAATGCTCTTGCTTCTCGAGGAACTTGAGTGTTTTCAACACCCACGATGCTGTTATTGTCGGCTGTCGTTGGATCTTTACTTTAAAGTATTACCCAGATGGATCTGTGGATCGGTATAAGGCCAGGCTCGTGGCCAAAGGTTATACTCAGACATATGGCATCGATTATTTTGAAACATTCTCTGCAGTTGTCAGAATGAATTCTATTAGGATTCTGTTCTCCGTTATTGTTAACTTATCATGGCCTTTGTTCCAACTAAATGTCAAGAATACTTTCTTATATGGAGATCTTCAGGAGGAAGTGTATATGGAGCAACCTCCAGTTATATTGCTCAGGGGAGAACAAAGTATGTCGTCTCAGGAAGGTCATATATAGACTCAAGTGGAGTCCAAGGGCGTGATTTGAAAAGTTCAGTATTACCATTTCTGGTATTGATTTTCACCCGTGTTCACTCAGATCATTCTGTTTTCATTCCGAGCACAAAGTCTTGCATCGTAGTTCTAGCAGTTTATGTTGATAATATTTTGTTGACTGGCAGTGATTCAACTGGGCTATTGGAGACTGAGAAGTATCTTAAGCGCCACTTTGTGACCAAGAACATGGGACGTCCCAAATACTTTCTGAGAATTGAAGTTGCACATCAAAAACAAAGTGTACTTTTTTCTCAACGAAAGTATGCTCTAGATCTTCTGGAGAAAATATGACTTTTGGGATGCAAGCCAGCTAACACTCCAATGGAAGCAAATGTGGATTTATGGTTTGATGACAGTCATACATTTGATGATCCAGAAGACATGAGATTGATTGGGAAGTTGATCTATCTCACGGTTACTAAGCCAGACATAACTTTTGCCGTAGGTGTACTGAGTAGATTCATGCATCAGCCTAGCGAGACTCATTAGTTAGCTGCGATAATAATTCTATCTTACATCAAGAGTTGTCCAGGAAAAGGGTTGGTGTACAGGAAACATGGGCATGTACGCGTTTCTGGATACTTTGATTCAGGTTATGCTGGTGACCGAGGAGATAGAAACTTTATTACTGGGTATTACATCTTTGTTGGAGGAAATCTGGTGACCTGGAGGAGCAAATAGCAAGATGTGTCTAGCTCGAGTGCAGAAGCTGAGTATAGAACTATGGCTCATACGGCATGCAAGATGGTGTGATTAAAAAAAATCTACTGATGGAGCTTGGTTTCAGACAGCCTGGGCCCATGCCTTTGCATTATGATAATCAGTCTGTCATTTATATTGCTCAGAATCTTATATTTCATGAAAAGACCAAACACGCTGAGATTGACTGTCACTTTGTCAGAGATGCTTGGACAAGAAGGTGGTTACTTTTTAGTTCACACCGTCTTCAAAATATTTGGCTGATCTCCTTACCAAAGCTGCCTCACCTCAGGTGTTCTCTAATCTATGTAACAAACTGGACATGTTTGATGTCTATGCTCCCAGCTTGAGGGGAGTGTTAAATTTGGTTATTAATATTGTGTTATTGGTTGTTATCCATATACCCTCCTTATACCTTGTCTTCTTTATATACCTCTCTTCTCTTATGAATAAAATATGCTTTTTGAGGGTTTCTATTTCTCTACATGTATAATCAAGAGCAAACCATTGTTATTGTAATAAAAAAAATCTTATTTGTCCTGAATAATTGGGATTGTCAAGTGTAATATGCTCTCCATATCATACCTCTTCTTCTGATAGAGTACTTATTTTCCCCAATGGTTCGTGCGTGCTTCCATTGGAGCTTTGAAAGCACGGGAGCAATGTTTCATGTGTTAAATAAGCATGCATGCCACCACCCAAAGCGACTAGGATTTCATTCAGTGGGCAGTTTGGATGGTTTATTTCTGTATTTGGCATCATCATATATTGCGGATTAATGTGCATTGCCTTTGAAAATCATAGGCCCATTCATCTCTGAGTGTTGCCTCCCATGATCAGTGCTTCATCCATGTGGTTATTGATAAAGTTTCAAATCTCGTGCGCCAACTTGATACTTTCAGGCCACTCGCCTGTTTCCGTTTCAGCACTCTTAGATATTTTAATTCTTGAATTATTTTTGCCCCTGGCGATTGATTATTCAATATTATTAGAGTTACGTTTTAAACTGCAATAGTGAAAACAGCTGGATGCACTGGTGCACCTCAATCTCTATACATTGAGATGATGCTCTGATGGAACGCTAGTTTTGATATATATCATTGCAGAAATTAGCTTTTATTATTGGTTTATTTCAGTATTGACTGCAGTTGAGAAGCACATACTCTTGTGATCTTCAGCAGTATGTTATCGTACATTTCTTCCTCTTATGGCGTCTACTGATGCTGTTGAACTGACATTGCAAGGCGATTAGCGTTTAAAAAATCTGAGATGACGACAATCTGCAAGCTGACCAGGAGAGAAATTTTTTAAAAAAAGTCCTGCTTTCTGTAACATATTCTTCTCAATAATCATATATGAATTAGTTACCCGCAGCTGTTACAATAATAGAAAAAAAAAAAAAAAATCGGGACTGATAAGACTCGAGGGTACGAGTAAAAATTGAACAAATATAATATGAATGAAAAAGCATACCTAAAGCTTATCTTCATATCATCATCGTCACACAATGCTCGGAGCATCTCCGACCCAGTTGCAAATTGCTCGAGCCCAGAGTGTTCTGATGCAGTCGACCAATGAAGCATGTTGCGAAGGTTCGGCCGGCTGGTTCACCTCCGCCCCCTGAGCAGTGCTACTCGATGCCGGCACTACATCGGCCATGTACTCATCTTGGCTCCACTTCGGCGGCACTGAGACACTCAGCTTGCAGAGTCTCGGTCTTTGCACCGGCACAGGGCTCTCGCCTCCTACGGTACTCCCGTTCGGTACAGACTTGTGATCCCGTTGAAATGATACACGTGGAACCGCACCGGTCGGGGTCCGGTTCCGGCTCGGTTCAGAACCAGGTCAAACCAGTTCTGGTTCCGGTTCGAACCGAACCATGATCGGGTCTAACTAGATAACTTAATATGAAAAAGAGAAAAGCACAATGCTTATTGTACTATTAATTTTGTACTAAATTGTACTACTATTAGATTGACAAGTAGGCTACACTAGCAATTCATGAGATAGACCCACATGTCAGTCCAATAGTAGCACAATCTAGTATAAAATTAGTAGTACAGTTAGCATTACTCATTTGTAAAGCATGATGCATGTACCTGAGATGCATGCAGGGATGGAGCTGTGACCAATGGCAGGCTAGGACCGTCTGTGTCTGCTTGAATGGATTCCTACAAAATGATGTATCATGCAAGGTCAGCAACACATAAGCTAAATCTATTGAATAACTTCTCAAGAAGCCACTCATGAACAAAGAAAAACAGATACACAAATACAGACAGAGTTATTCTCTGCAAATGAGTCAATAAATAATGGAAAAAAACAATCCTCGAAACTTGGGGTATGACCTTGTCGTAGTTTAACAAAAGAGAGAAAACTGAAGTACACACAAATTTCTGTCTTCAACCCAGAAAAATGCTACTAACAACCGCTCATTGTTTGGCTGGCTGATTGTATTTTACCCTCTCAAACTGATCATATATCTTTAAATAGCATAGCGTGACATTCAAAAACCTCTAAAAAGTCATGTTTCAGTGAGACATTATTTGCACTCAATTTCCAGTTATATCCTAGTTAGGGTCATCCCTTCAACCATTGAGTCTCATCTAGTTCCTTTTTCCATATTTGAGGCTCAGAGCGTCAGCCCATGACTAAATGTCTGCATTTTTTTTTTTTTCATTCTCCATCACGAGATTTTACAAACTATACGTTTGGTTCTTCTACCATACCTGCTCCAGATAGATCTTGATTATTGCCTTAATAAATAACTGGATTATCCGAGTGTCATCTTTCTTTTGGTTGTCATCTAGATTCTAGAATATTAGGTTACTTTATGGACTAATGCAGTACCTCACAAGGATTACCTTGTATCAGTTCAGATACGGAACCTCATATCGCAGCATCCTTTGACTTGAAATCCTAAAACCTTCGGTCATCTACTAAAGCATGATTTCTTGATTTTACCTTTCTAGATCCAGATCCATCACCTCACGATTCACCAAGATCAATTATTATCCTCGTTATGGTTGGGAATCATCAACGGATTTTACAAAACATCAGATTTATTGGTTTTTGGCCTCATTTTGAATCTAAATCTTGTGTAGCATATAATGCCCACCAGCCAAGGTTACTTAACTTTACAAACCTTTTGATCTATTAGTGGGTTCTACACTGTGTTAGATCTAGCATTCAACCTTGCATCTCTACAGCCTTCAAGCATTGGTTGCATTGACAAATCCAGAAATTCATGAAATGTTATTGTGGTTATGCATTTGTATCACCTTCACTTCCATTGGACACCTTGGCACACCATATTCTAATTATTTTTCGTTGTTCAACATCATCTTGGGCACTTCATTTCTAATAAAATTCACACCAATGTCATTGTTCTACCTCACAAGGATAGGTCGCTCGTACATCTACCAATGAAATCAATGTGTATAATCAACCTTGAGGTAGGCAATAATTGTAAAACAGAAAGTAAACATTTGTAATATGATAGTTGACCGACAAATTAATTCTCACATATATGTTATTCCCTCCCTTGTATGCAAGATAAAAGTGTACCCAGTTGGCCATAGGCTCCAAGCAAGGACACCTTCCTGTGGTTCCTTTAATTTATTACAAAAGAACATTCTATCACCAATATCTACACCTAGAGTTTTGATTACATGTTGGATAAACATAGTTGGTTCCATGCAAGTAGGTGAATGTAATTCAGAAAGTTTGCTAACAAAAAATAACTTGGCAAGTGTTTAATGATGCCAGACAAATGATGGCCAAGAGAAGAAAGATGATATACTAAATAGGTTGGTAGCGAACTGAATCATACCAGGCCCCTTGAAAGTAGAGCAGATATAAGGAAAAGCATCGCCCCAATACGACTTTGAAAAACAGGAAGCTCTGATTTAAGCCGTTTGAAAGCAGCTGCTTGTGATGTGTATGTCTCAACTCTTGAACTCTCTGAAATCTGTAGCTGATTCAATTGAAAGACCTTCCAATGATTTGGTTAACATCTGTTCCCAAAGATTCATCAAAAGCATGCATAAATTGATACATGATTGAGAATAAAAGCTGAGGGAAAAAAATCATTATTTAGGTAAAGGGATATGTACCTCATTCTTTTGACCATCTTCAGATCTATCTTCTGAGTTATGCCTAAAAACATGTAAACTCGCAACAACAGCACTTTGTCTACTCCCGCACATGAATAATATTTCAACCATACTTCGTACCAATACTCTGAAAAATCAAACTTAAGGTCAGGAGTTAATAATTAGTATAAAAAATTGAAAACCAATGTTTAAGGAAAGAAACTAGCTTGTTGTTACTAATAATCAAACACAAAAACTCAATGTTCTGATACAACAATCAAAATAAATATATGGACTTTTGCAAGCGTCCTGTGGACAAATATCTTCAAGCCAATCAATGTGTGACAGATGCAACTCAATGGAAATCAGCAAAGAGCTCACTAGCTAATATTTTTATGTTGATAAGTCAACTCATCCTTGTGAGTACAGTTCAAAGATCAAAATTATGGAACCTCCCTCATTCCCCAAAATCCCAACATATACAACCCATAACAACCTCCGTACACATGTGGGCAAAGAACATGTATGATGTGAAGCAACTTGTCTCAGGGTGAGAGGGCATTGGTCACTTCCTAACTCATGAGACTGAGTGGATGCTAACCCTTGTTCAATCAAATAGCTGGATTCCAAGACATGAATGAGTTTCTTCAGAACTTGCTTCACTTGCTCTCTCTCTCTCTCTCTCTCCTTAAAGTCCTCAAATATGACCAACCTTTTAGTCTTACCAGCAGCGCCTTTAATCTGTAGTTTTATTATTGCAGGAATTAACATGTATTTCTCATGTCAATCAATCACCTGCTCTAACATAGGTTGAGTTTGACATGAGATCTTCCACATAAATGTTTTTGCTCCATCACTTCAAATAGTCTTCAATAAAAATAACTTCACACAAATTTGTGCCTTCTTATTTTCCATCAAGGTGACTATGAAAAAGAATTCAAGTTCCTTCACATATCTAAATGAAAAAGGACTCATATGTTTTGCGTAAGATGTAATGAACAACCAATTAACGAATAGTAGTTTATTTTGTGTGTGTGCGTATCTGTTTTGTTTTGTTTATTTGTTAGGTTGGGTTTGGGAGGTGTGGCGGCTAAAAGTTATGTGAACGGTGATCATAGGAAAAACTAGATGCACAGTATGATCCATGACATGGACAAATAATCTCAGATGACATTAGGAGAGGGCGGTGGGGGTGGGGGGTTGAAGAAAATATCTCAATAATGCAAGTCTTCTCCTGAAATGGATAGCTGCTAATAGATCCTTTACCCAGGTCAAACTAGAATTAGTTGCAACAGGAACAAATGGCTAAGGCCAAAACGAGATGCGAATATTGTAAAGTTTGCATGAAAAAGATTCGCCTTATAAAGTTTTGCTTGAATGATGGCACAAAGCAAGAGAAAGGAAAGAATATTCATAACAAGCTAGCTTCTTTCCTTCAAAAAAAGAAATGAACCTATGATCTAAGAGATCAGAGGATTCCAAGACAGAATATTCACCTTGTCTTTCTATCTTCCGTTACAGAGGCAAAATCATCTTCCACAGCATATGGGCTTCAGCTATATTTTCTTAGACCAGAACTCTGCAGTGGATCCTCTCAAACAAACAAAAGGTATTTGAGGGCAAACGCCTGCAGGACCAAAAATTGAATGTAAGAAAGAACCAAGTGTAGTGGCAAATTTAAAACTAAGAAGAATCCGAATACGTTATATCACACAGAAAATATCAAATAAAAACAGGCACAATCGGTTTTTTCTCTCTCTACAGTATACATACAGCAGCAAGTTACATATCTAAGATGCTCAACAGAACACAGACATTATGACAAGGGTGTGACATCAAAGCAAACGATGTTAGCATCGGGCACTGCCAATAAGAAGATCAATTCCCCCACCAGAATTCACGAAAAAGCAGTAAGCAGAAAGTCGAAAACACCAAACGAAGAAGAAACAAAAAACTGGACACTTAATCCATATCATAGCTCTACAAGCACATATGCTTTTGCAACAATGGAAAATAACTATACCAAGAAACCAAAATTGAAAGACAAAGCTATACTGCACGCTACTCAACCTAGAATGAGAATGTAAAATTAGATATATGATGGATTGGCAGAAATATTCAAAAACAATTAAGCTACATAAGTTTTTTTTTATATATAGGAGAATGGTCGTCTCAATGTCATGATGACAAGCAACTTATTTTTATAATCGTGCAATGAAGGGCCTTGGATAATCACAGGTTAAAACATGCTATATACCACTAAAACATGCTTAAGCTTAAACCAAGAGAGAGATGTTTCAGTATGACCAACAAATGCATGATGCTAGAAGATGGCAGCATATGTATCTTAAAAAACAAAATTTGCAAATAAAAAAAAAATCGGCCACGACAGCAGTACCCCTAAAAGAGGGTTACAAATAAGATACTGAGATTTAGAAGATTATGTAAATATAATAGAGGGATGTGCACATATTTGTTTCCAAAATTGAAAATTGACTATTCACAAACAATTGGTGCTTATGGATTCACTGTTTGTCATATTGCATAAATTCCTATGTAACACATTTATTGGAACCAAGAGGAAGCTGTACGGAGAAAGAGATGCAAATGCATTGCAGGTAGAGTACTATACACATGCATACACATTGCACGCATACAAGGAAAAGAAGTTAACACAGAGAACCTCAAGCATTGTAGAATATTATTTATGTAAAGCACTATCAAGTACCTGTAGAGTTGCCAAGACCCCACAAGGGCCTCCCTCCATGTTGCACCAGCCCATATGTGTTTCTGGATCAGTGCTGAACCTATAAACATATAAGCAAGGAACCAGCCAGAAGATCAATAAGATGTTCACATTACAAAAGAAGCAAAATGCATAGAAATATTATGTTACTTAAAGCACTGTAAACAAAGATTTCTCCTGTTATCCAAAAATCTTTATGTAAAGCACTATCCTGCATAGTGATCCCAAATATCAAAGAATGGGGGTTGGCTTCATTGGTGGGTGATTCAGGGCGTGTTTGTTTCGCCGCAAAATGCCGCAAAACGCAAGTCGTAAAACTTCTTTTCCATTTTCCGTTGTTTGTTTCGCTGAAAAACAAGTTGCAAAATGTAACTCTTCTTTTCCCATTTGCAGTTGCTACAATTAAATTTGTGGTCATGTAAATCTCACTTTTACACTCATATTTTCCCACTTGCAGTTGCTACAGTTATTTTTGTGGTCATGTAACTCTCACTTGTAGTACACTTACAGTTCAAAACAGTTACTTGATAATCAATATATAATTTAATATTATTAAATGTTTAATATTTTAAATAGTGTTCAATTTCTTATTTAATTATTTAATTATTTTATATTTTTAATCTTTATTTTTTTATTGTTTTTAATATTGTTTTAATATTTAATATTTTACTATTTTAATTTAATATTTTTATTTAATACTTTATTATTTTATTAATACTTATTCCATTTTTTTATTATTTTATTTAGAGTTAATATTTTATTAATATAACAATATTATACTTTAATATAAAATTACTACATATTTAATATTTATTTTTTAATATAAAAAATTACTTTATTAATATCATAATATATTTTATTATTATATTAATATTTTATTATGTTAATATTGTAATAATAATTCAGTATAATAATACTATAATAATAATTTATTATTAAATTATAATTATATTTTACTTTGTTAATTTTATATTTCTATAATATTACAATAATATTATAATAAAATTTATATTATAATAATTTTCAAGTATTTTTAATATTATATATTATAACTATATTTTATTATTTTTTAAGATTTTTTAATATTTATATTTTATTAGTATTCTTAAAATTTTATTAATGTTCTTTAGATTTTCTTAAAATTTTATATTATTTATTTAGTTAATATTTTAGTAATATTTTATTATTTATACTAATATTTTATTAATATTATTGTTATAAATAAAATATTAAGATTATTAATTTTTTATCTCAAATTTATTAATACATTTAATTTGCAATAGTAGATTTAATTTAATAGTATTTATAATATTTAAATCACTGCTACAGTTAATTTTGTGGTCAACTTTTTCACTTACACTTTTACATTACCAACCAAACACCGTAAAACACAATATACTTTATCATTTACACTTTCACTTTATCAACCAAACACCGTAAAAACACATATACTTTTCCATTTACGCTTCACTTTATCAACCAAACACCGTAAAACACAATATATTTTCTCTGCTACAGTTCACTTTTTTCATTCTCATTTTACGACTTACGACTTGCGACGTTTTGCAACGAAACAAACATGCCCTCAGTATTCACACCATTGGCGTCTCTGATAAATTGAACTATGACAATAGAACCCAAACCATGCAAATCATCCCTCCCCCTCAACCCAACCCCCACCCCCCACCCCAAAAAAAAAAAAACCAACAACAACGGCGACACAAAACAACCAAAGCACCACAACTACCAAAAGCAGAGAAAATAGTTTGTACAAGAAATAATACCAAACAAGTCTAGTATTTAAGGTTACTATCAAAAGAAGAATAAAAGTTACACCATGATGCAAAGCATATAGGTACAAAAATACGGTACAGCTGAACATGGACATGACAATACAAATTAGGATAAGATGTTTACGGATACATCAATGTCAGTACATAAATATATGCGTTTATTTACATGTTCAAGTTTATTTTCTGAATTATCAACAGTAAACGATTAAATGAAACACTATAACTCAAAGTTTAGACAGTAAATTTTGTGTTAATGAATAAAATACTAGCCAAATAAATCGTTATCTTATAAGGAAGTGGGAAAATAATATAATCCATCAACAGATTAAATTGGAGAACATGAATGCAGTAGCATGTTTAACATTTTAGTCTCCTCAACCGTACTAGGATACACTATAAAGCAGGTTTTAAAATCTTGAGATTGGCATAGTATTGACCAATAGTTTTTAGTATCA